>JAQOWM010000747.1:355000-565000 GCA_029041755.1 Resseliella maxima
CTCGTCTACTGCTACCTCATTATTATCTCAGTTCAGTGAACACATGAAATGTAAATGCGAATCAAATGTGAACAAACACATTCAACACACACACCCACACTTTGATATATACAAAATTCACAAGAATACACTTTACAGTGTCAAGTGAAAGTTGCCCAAGTTGATGCTTCAAATCGATGTTTAATTTTGTTCGTACAAATGATAAGAAGAGTGTGAAGAATTTGCTTTTTATTTCGTTTCCTTCTTCGAATTTCATGCAATTGAGATTTAAGAACAAATACAGAAGAAAGACAGAGTGTGACACAGCATTGAATTTCATGTTTTGAAAATTTATTGATAGAATCAACGTAAGGAAAAATAATACATATAAAAGGCGAATATGCAGCGAATACAAAAATATTCACGGTAAAAGCAATAATACGCGATCAACATATTCTCATCCCATTCACCACACACACAGACACAGACACACACACAGAGAGAGAGAGAGAAGAGAGAGAGAGAGAGAGAGAGAGAGAGAGAGAGAGAGAGAGAGAGAGAGAGAGAGAGAGAGAGAGAGAGAGAGAGAGAGAGAGAGAGAGAGAGAGAGAGAGAGAGAGAGAGAGAGAGAGAGAAGAGAGAGAGAGAGAGAGAGAAAGAGATGAAGAGAGAAACAAAGAGGCATACAATGTTGGTTGTCAAATTAATTTTAGCGCCACATCGTTTCTTATTTTACTCTCGTATGCATTCCATTTAATATGGTAAAAGTTATTTTGGGGCGTTTGCTTGTTAATGCGATTAAAGGCAACAAAGTAGAAGCGCCACTTGTCTATATAATTTAGAGACGAATGTTTTACTCATTTGAAAGAACAGATAGGAAGCAAAAAAAAAAACGACTTCAAACCATATTACCGAATGAGAGCAACCAAAGGAATTCCAATTCAGACAAAGCACCACTAAAACAAGTTTGCTTCTATTTTTCTCTCGAGTGTACGAATGAAAAAAAAAAAAAAAAAACAAATAAATCCATTATTACAGTTTGCTAACGATAAAAAAAAAGAGAGCAAAGAATAGATAGAAGAGAGTGAGCAAGTCCTTCAGGTGAATGCATGTGATTGTTGACAAACGAACCCAGACATTACGATGGGAATATTCATGTGGAAGCGTGACTCCATTTCACATCCGCACATTTTACATTTTACGTTGTATTTCCGCCACATCTCATTCGGCCACTCACCGAAATACGATGACATAACCTTTTTATGGTGTCTCATTGCTCTCATTTCGTATGCATTATTTAAAGTATTCCAGAAGATCAAACTAGATTTTTAGTGTCGTAGTCTTATATATCTCAAAGTAAATTGGGAACAGTAAATCCGTTCAAATACAGAACAAAGTTGATGCGGATTTTTTTCTTTTCTTTTTTTTTTCATCTTTCAAATGGTGCCAATTGAATCGTAAGAAATTCTATGGTGGCATTTTCATTTGCCTTGCTATTTCTCATAATTGTGATAATAAATCAAAAGTAATTTTTTAACCAGAATTATAATCAAATACTATTCGGTACAATAAGTATTTGTAAATTCCAGTGAACTTTGCTTTCCACAGGTAAACAAGAAAAATATATTCAACAATGCAAACTAATTTTTTTTTTTTACTTCTTGTTTGTTAAAATGTTATTGTGTAAGAAGCTCGCACAAAGATTCGCATGCACCTTATATTTACAATATAAGATCATCAGTTATTGTGATTGTTTGTGAATTTCACAGTAATTTGCTTATTTCAAAATTAAAATTAAATTCTTGGAATGTTTACATTGCTGTACGAAGCTTTTCACTGCCAACCATTTCATTTTGTGGCCGTCTTTACCATTTGTGATTTGGAAATGAAGAAAATGTACGAAAAGTAAATGTTTTTAGTTAAAATACAACAAAATACCATGGCAACATCACAACATTCAGTGAACAACAGTCTTAAATACTTTTTTTTTTTTTTGTTCAAATAACTTGTGGAAATTCGAAGCAAGTCACAGAATGCAAAATTCTATCAACAACAAGCAAATGCACTACGGTGTAACACTTTGAATGTTTCATTTGAAACCCACGAATGGTGCAGACACATTTTCAACAGTAAAGAAGTAAATTGAAATGGGCTGCTGTCGGTGTTTTTTCTTCTTTTTGTTGTTGTTTATTTGCCATACAAATGGTGTTTTCCAATTATGTCGAAATCAATGGTGTAAAATCAATTTTGTTTATTATTCAATGAATAAACAAAATTGATTTTACAATAAAAATGAAAAATAAATTTGACCGTAAAATGTCATAATAAATTGAATGAAAATCACATATAATACAGTTATTGTGCACACAAAATGTAAAAGTATATTGATATTGAAATTGTGGATAAAGTATAACAATAAATAAGTAAGTATATCATTAAAATGAAATCGGCCCGAAAAATGAGATTTATTAACCAATTTTACCGGAACAAAATTTGATGTATTTTCACATGTTTTATCATAAATGTACGTAATTTCCTTCACAAAATTGGCAATTGTCGTCAATCTTTTCGTAATTTCCATCTTTGTTGAAGATGTACGAAATTATGCTTGAAAATGGATGATGTCAAATTGACGGCAAAAAAAAAAGAATGAAAAAAAAAAATGAATAGAAATTATTCTGAATAGAAAAGAAAAAAATGTCTTGAACAACTAAATTTTATTTGAATATCAACTGCCGGAATCATTTGACTACTTATGTTCATTCATTTTTTTTTTCACAACTGAATTCGCAATTCTTACTAACGAAATGTATGTGAATAGATTCATTTTGCTATTAGGACTGTTGACATGCATTTTTTAAAAGACATACATATACATTGTGCACAATATTGTTCAAGTGAAAGAGAAAACTACCTATTCATATGTGCAAATGCATTTTAGTGCCCGTATGATACGGGCCATATCCAATTAATGTAAGCCGATTTCGTTGAAAATGAATTCGGAGGCAGAGTGATAAAAGTATGTTATTGGACAAACAGTGCATATATATTATGCATGGCACAATTTCAATACTCTTACTTTCGATGTCACTTTTGTTACCATTTACAAACTTAACATGCAGAAATGTTGCACAGAGAATTTAGCATAATAAAAAAAAGAAAAAAAAGAAAATCAGTGTCGTTAACAACAGCTCATTGTTGCACAAAAGCAGACGACTACTTGATTTGTTTGGCATCATTTTACATGTGGGCTGGTTTTATAGATTACTAACATGCACTTGGATCGTTGAACTTGTCGTCATTCAGTTACAATTATTTCAATAACGCCTTGAAATTGTCTCAAATCGAGCGAAATATTTATAAATGCTTTCAGCTTTGAATACATTTTGTTGGCAAAATGCATACACACACACACACACACACACACACACACACACACACACACAAACACATAAGAGATTGTGTAAACAGAGCCGGCAGAGAATGTAAAGTGTAAAAAAAGGCTAGAGAGTCTCTTCAGCATCCGGACAATTGTTATGTGAAAGAAGATGAGCATTTAAGTATGTAAATCGCTAGTTAAATTTTCATGAATGCGTACATATCATGTACTTTTTGCATTGTGATGAATACCACCAATACAGATGAACAACAAAAGCGCCCAAGTGAATTCACATCAAGATTCATTGAGAAAGGTTCATTTTCAATTTGAAATTGGAGGCCATTTTGTGTGAGTGTGTGTGTAATATGATGCTGAGAATTATAAGTGAATGGTTGTCTAAGTTTTCAAGAAGGTAACTGGCTTTACGGTGCGAATCCAAATCATTGTGCGAACGGCTCACACTGACGGTAAACGTGTGTAATGTTCTTATTCATAAATAATGAGTAAGTGGCATGGACCTCCTACGCCATTGCATAGGCATTCTGGAATGAATGAACATTCACCACAAGAGATGAATTACACTCTTTTTTTTTCACGCAAGGATTTGCTCGCTCTCTTTCTCCCATTTCTTCCGACCCGACCACTCTTTTTTATCTCGCAGTTGCTCTGTTTTGCCAGCCATTGCTTCACTACATTTCAAAATATTTACATCGTTCCATATGATCATGCGGCAATGTATGTTTTGGGTCTGTAATATGCTAAGTATATTTGTAATGTAAAACAAATCGCATTGCTATTTATGCTCTTACATGCTCAGCTTCATATGGCACTTTTTTTTTTGTAGCTTGTTCGTTCATTTGGGTCGCATGTTTTCGCATGCCAATTTCCGGTTGCGTTGTGCGTTGTAATCGTATTTACCTCAACAACAACAACAAAAAAATAAAAAAACGAAGATAAATTACGAATTGAAA
Source organism: Resseliella maxima (assembly GCA_029041755.1). NCBI lineage: Eukaryota > Metazoa > Arthropoda > Insecta > Diptera > Cecidomyiidae > Resseliella > Resseliella maxima. The sequence continues at coordinate 359,330 of JAQOWM010000747.1, forward strand.
AAGGGGTAAAATTCAACTGAACTCTTGAATCAACTGAAATATCATGTGCAGATACATGTGTTGGTTTTCTCTTCTATTTTAAATGTGTGACATGGATTACAGCTAAAAATAGCAGTCTCATGTATCTGTTTTTTTTTTTATTTTTCTCGCAAAAACACGAAAATACTCTGACATTTAATAGTCGTGAAAAAAAAATTGAATTGCGTGCTCATCGATATTTTTTTTTTTCGAATCACACTTGGATAGTTTCAATGCGATGCAAACCGAATTTGAAAATAAAATCCTCCCGAATACAAACACACTTTGGTTATTAAACATTCGTTTTGTAATACGAAATGAGTGAAGAAAAAAAAAAACGAGAGAAATTCTGAAATAGATTTTCGTGTAAAAGTGTCATTGAGAAAAGACAAAAATCGACATAAACATTTATGGTTTTGTATTTATTCATGTTGACAATGTTTACATGTGCTTGAAAAGCTCTTGTAATGATACTGTGGCAGGAAGGAAGAACAAAAAAAAAAGTGTATCTTTGCCACCGGTGTCCCGCATCGAAAAACACTTTGAACTCTGGAAGAAAGTCAACAAACTATGAAAAAAAACGAAATGTAACGAATTTTCCAAAAGTGAATATATGAAGAGAAAAAAAAAAACCTCTTGAACCCGACGAGCAAAAAAGCAAACAAAGATAGAGGGGGAAAAAACTTATCTATGCGGAACGAATTCCACCTCACTTGCAATCCAAATAATGTTTACAATGCATTGAACGAATGTGGTCATTCTTCTTTCGAAACTCGGTAAGCATTATAATCTCCCCCAAGAAAATTCCTTTTCTTTCTATCATCGAACGTTAAGCGAATTTGATTGCGTGTCGTAAGCACATTTATTCAACAATGACTCAGCTCGATTGGCGACATATCTTTATGAAATAGCGAAAATATCTTGTTCATCTTCATCCATCTCCACAGTAAACATTAGAAATCACAAAGAATTTTTAATTTTCTGAACAAAGTTTGTTGTTTTTTTTTTCTTCTTTTTTTTTTTGGAAATTATTCTCGTCGTCTCATCATTTCATGAGTGGATGGACATTTTTAGTTCATTGAATTAACACAACGCATTTTTTCCCATCTTTTTTTTTTTATCTACTTCTTGATTTATACAGTACATAAATTTCAGCAAAGTTCTTTTATACTTTTCTGGGATATAAAAGTTACCCAAATAGAATGGAAAAAAAAATTTATGTTATGCGAAGAGAAATTTACTTGTTATTAGATTCTTTCCCGTGTTTTCTGAGTGTGTGTATATGTGTGTTTATGAGTGTGTTCGTGTGTTCGTGTGTGTTCCTGAGTGTGTGTATGTGTGTGTGTATGTATGTTAAAGTGATTGAGTGTGAGTACGTCATTAGAAGCATCGCAACACGTTTTGGATGGTGACTATTCACGATTTTGACCATCTTGACAACATTGCATTTCATAGACTTTGAGCAATTTATTCACAATATATGTGATTTTTGTCCCATTATTATTTCACTCATCTAACTCAAATGGTGATTTTATCTTGTCTTTTTTCTTTTCCTTTTCACAGGTCTCTTTCATAAGAAAACGCGATCTTCATATCCTTACTGCTGGCGTACTGACTTACACATCGGACGAAAGATTTCAGGTAAGAATATTGTACACGCTCAAAAGCATCCATTATGCACGCACATCAATATTGTATAGTTTTTTTTTTTTTTTTTTGGGTAGAATCATAAACAGCTTCAACCAAAATGCTCATCGGCAGCAAAGAGATTGAAGTGAATAAGCGAATGAGTAAGCGAGAAGAAAAAAGTGTCGATTCGAATATAGTGCCGAAGTCATTGTTTTGCTGCCTTCATACGTCTTTCTATCTATTTATTTATTGAAAACGTTTTATGGATGTTCTTGAAACAGAGAAAACGGAAATGACGGTACGAATGAAAAAAAAAAAACAAACATTGTACCAAACGACAATATTGAGATAGTGTAGTTTTCTGTTTCGAGTTGATGGTGTTGATTTTGTTATTGTTGTTTTTGTTGTTATGTCGATAAATTGATATGATTTTATATTGAGCATCCGATACATTTTTCGACTATATAAATAAAACCAACGATAAACTATTTTGTTGTTGGTATACACAACCGTTCTTTCGGGCACTTGTCAGGGGATTTTGGTATTTTCACATTCGTTTTACGTCATTTAGTAGCTGCTAGCAATTCGCTTAGGTTTAGTCTATGATATGTTGAGCCACCACTGTTTTTCTCTTTTTTTTTTGTTGTTTTTGTTCTATTTCTGTATCGTTCTATCTCATTCTCTACTTTTCAACTACTTACGACAGATGTGTTGACAAGATAGATAAGAGAAAATAGTTTGGACAGGCGTGAAAATTGTCGGGTGTGAAGTTCAAGTTAGCTAAAGAAGTTCAATATGCGTTTTGAATGTGAACAGTCGAGACAAAATAATTTTTTTTTTCACTCTTCTCTTTTACAAAAGAATTGCGTGTGCGTATGCGTTTGCGTGGCAAAAAATTGCATGATACCGTTCACGAGATTTCCAAAGGAAAATGAACTCAATGAAATTTTTCGCAAAATTTGACCAACGCACATATTTGAGCAAAGATCTCAATGTCATTTCCAATGAAGTTTTGTTGTGTTGGCGAGATTGTTGCTGCATGGCCCATTTTGAGCATGAAAATGAATTTGCTACGCATGAAAAGGATATGACAGAAACGTGCTTGATTAGTGAACGGATTTTCGAGCAAAGAATTATTAATTCGATGAAAATAATATTTGGTTGGGGTTTGTGTGTGTGTGTGTGTGTGTGTGTGTGTGTGTGTGTGTGTGTGTGTGTGTGTGTGTGTGTGTGCCGAAGAACAAGATGAAGAAGAAAAAGAAGATGAAGAAGAAGAAGAAAAAGCTTGCCATTTTTATTATTTATCCAGAATGTCTCTTTAGGGCCATATTACGATTATGATTTTTATTCGATTTTCCGTAGCCATCTCAGGCGTTATGAAGATGCATACAAGTAGACATAACCAGCATTCATAAACGATATTACATTACAAATATGAATGACAAAAAAAAAAAAAAAAAAAAAAATAATGATGATGATGACAATGATGATGTTGATGATTAGAAAATTCCATTACAATTCGGCATTGTTTGTGTGCCGGCTGTTTGCATGGACAAGCATTTAAGCTCCTGTGAATCCGTTCAGTTGTTCATCAATCGTTCGTATTGTTCGCATTTGACTTTGAAAGTCAATAAATATGCGTGTCTACAATGTTGTTAAGCCGACGGCAACATTGATTAATACAAAGTCTCTAAATATCATTGAGACTAGCAAAAATCCACAACAATGTTAGAATTCTATTTGGTGTGACTGACTGGATAAACAATAAATGTTCTTCATACAATATTCCCACCAATGCCTTGCTTTGTTAAAGCATTAATCAATTCGCATCAGCAGAGAAGCGTGGCACATTCATTGCCAATTTTCATTTTCACCTCAGCGCACATAATCCAATATGCAGTAAAACAAATGTACTTTATGGCATCAATATATATATATAGAAATACATAAATATATGTATAAATCGAATGTGTTTCAAATGGTAATCGAATCTCACCGACACCGAAATTGATTGCAAAAAGAATAAGACACTTGAGCCCTGCTCTGAATGATGCACATTGAATTGTATATAATCCATTGGAGCAATTAAAATTTATATCACCGTTGAGATATGTGTGTGTGTGCGTGTGCGTCTGTATATGTTTGGTTATGTATGTGCAAGAGTGAGAGTGAGAGTGAGAGTGTGTGTTTGTGTGAATGATATGGTTCAATGGGCCAAAACAAATATTTCCAAGTGGAATTGCAATCACAATTGTGAATGAAACGCTGTTATGCGGAACGAATGAACACAACACGTAATGTACATAATTTATTTGTTGGTCAAGCACTAACACTCAATTGCAATTGAACACTAAACAATGTTTGTGATCGAAAGTATCTCACACAACAAAAAATCTTAGTTTATCTTGCATGTATTATTTGATACAACTCACTCGTCTTCATTTTGTGGCAAGGCCATTTTTTCAAAGAACTAATGTGTGATTTTTATTCCCGTACTCAACACATTCATTCTTTTATTCTCTTTCTACAGGTCATACGATCGGATGATTCGGAAAATTGGACGTTGCAAATAAAATTTTCACAGGCACGTGACTCTGGAATTTATGAGGTAAAATGACAAGTTGAAATAATTTCTTTTATTGAAAAAAAAATAAACAAATAATTTCTTATTAATAAATAAATTTACAGTGTCAAGTCAACACGGAACCAAAAATGTCGATGGCATTTCGATTAAATATTGTCGGTAAGTGTGGTTCAAAGGTAATTTTATTTTATTTGCGAAAACTTGTACGCAGTAGAAGCACATAATCGACAAATACAAGCAATTGGGTTCCGAAGTTCAATGAAATTGACGTAATTGTTGTTATTTTCTTTTTTTCTTTCGTCAAATTTTCCATTGTCAAACAGTGTCATTGATTCATTCATCTTGACACATAAAATGGAAGAAAAAAAAAAAGCGAAAGAAATCGATTGAGATCCTCTTTGATTCATTTCATCGATATACATAAAGCATCAGAGGTCCTTTGCCCAGACAATGTAGCTTTTTTTTTTGTTCTTTTTTTTCATTCTTTTCCCCTTTTAAACTCGTCGTTTTTGTTCCTTGGTGGGACAATCCAGTTTCTAACCAAATTCAAACAATGCCAATGAAAACATTAATTTAAAATAGAATTTCGTTTCCTTATCTTGTGCAATGTGTTTCTTCTTTATTTTTTTCGTTCAACAATTTATCAGTTAGAAAGACGCGAAGCGATGCTAGAGGCCATTTGTGCTAAAAATCAACACAGAAACACACACTCAGACAAAACCGAACTTTGTGAGCAACGAAAAAAAAAAAAAGTTTCCGAAAAAAAAAACAAGCAATCGGTAGACTGATCGCCGATTGCAATCTATAGAAAAACGAACATGAAAAAGCTATTTCCCAATCGTATCAGCAACAATGTGAGAATATAGAGTAAAAATCTGTTTGTTGAAAATCTGCATTGAAATAATCAATAGAATTCGTTTTGCTTTGTCAATGTTTGTGAAGAAAAAGAATGAACAAAAAAAAAAGAAAAAAATAGAAAAAAACCAGAGAAGAGAAATCCTTTTCTTTATTCGTTTTAACGCTTTAGACATGTGCATCAAAGTAAGATATACATCAGTAAATGGTCTATAACATTTGTTCAAATCGACCAATTTCTCTGAATTGGTTTGTATGCGAAACAGGGTTGAAACAAAAACTTTTTCACTCATTTTTTTTTTTTTTTTTTTGGCTTCTTTAAATTGAAAGCCTCAAATCGTCGATTGGTCGTTGTTGGATTTCAATTGACCCTGTTCAAAGCAAAAATGTTCAACGCAACCAAGTCTGTCGATCTTTTTATTCTCATTTCTTTTTCCATGTTTTTTTTTCCCTTTTCTCTGTTTTTCTGAGGGTGAAAAACAATGGCAAATAAAAAGGATATAAGAAAGAAAAAAAAAAACATCTCATTTTCAACACATGCTCATACTAAGAGTGGATCTTACCGCCAATTTAACAATTTATTTTCATTGTTTGAAGCAAAATTGCTTTTGAAATAGTCAAAAGCGCAAACAATACGATATCGAACATTGAACACAGATGAATTAGGTAGATCAAGTGACGATAGAAAAAGAATAAAAAAAAGAAAAAGAAAAAAATCGTCGGACATTCAAACACAAAAGAAACAGAATAAAACTCAAGGTGTGTTTGTACGATTTAATTAAAGCGAATAAACTTTTTATCAAATACGACGTTTCATCTCTAGTATTTCCAAAACCAAAAAGAGTGATGCTTCACACAGAAACATCATTGGGAGAAAAATGAGACGACGAAGAAGAAACAAAAAAAAAAAAAAAACGATGAGAAAAACAATGGCTGCAAACTAATTATTGTTTCAATGAGGAAATATATTTCATTGTATCACATTTCATTTTAAAATTGTTTCTCTCTATGCTATTTGAATAAATTTAACTATGGTATTCATTGGATACAGTGAAAATGCAAAGTTATGCACATTAAAACCTAGTTTGTGTCGATGAATGAATATGCCACTCAATGTTATATACATTATAACAGAGCCTGTGTGTATAGGGTAACAAATTAATTAGTGTGTTTCTATGTCATTATATCGTTTAAGATGTCAAGTTAGCTTAGTGCCATGTGAAATGAAAAGCCATTGCAAAAATACAGAGAGAGAGAGAGAAAAAAACAAACAGAAAAAATTCCGAGAAGAAAAGATTGAGTGGGAGAAATAGAGAGAGAGAGAGAGACGATGATGTGATGTGGCGGAAACCGGAAAGAGTTTTATGCAATGCATGAAGCAAAGTCGGTGGTATTGCATTTAATAGTTGAAATCATTGAGTCGAAGGAAAAACATTGCGACAATCTGATATGCATGTGAAAAATGGCTGGAGACAGCGATATTTAAATTTAATTTGCTGCATTTTCTTATTCATATAGAAAGAAAAGTGCTCGTTAGAATGCATCCGAGATGAGCATCGATGCATATATGTTTGGTGAAAATGAGAGAATGTTAGAGAGAAAGGAGAGAGAGAGAGAAAGACAAAAAAAAGAGAGAGAGAGAGAAAAAGAAGAGAAAAAAAAAATGAAAACAACATTGTGCATCCAACTAATTAGACAGAAAGTCTTTCAAACCGAAATCCTATTAATTGTGCGGCACAACACTTGACCTCATTTTACATGCATAAGTGTTTGAGACAATGAGAATAGTGAAAATGGTAAACGCATTTTCACATAAATCGAAGCGTTTGCATTCAATTAAGCTAATTACATATTTTCTTGTTAATTCAAGTGTAAGAAAACATGCATGCAATGTCGCAGCAGCAATGTGAAAAGTTTACACATAATTCGGCATGTTTTTCGTTTCCACATGACAAAATATATTCTGAAAATAGAGAGAGAAAAAAAAAAAACAAAAACATGTAAATGTTTTGTGTACATTGCATTCCATTCCATTTTTATGTTTATTTTCAAATTTTATTTTTATTTTTATTTCAGAGGCAAAAGCACTTGTGATTGGACCACCTGATATATATGTTAAGATGGGAAGCGAAGTGATATTGACGTGCATTGTAAGTCAAGGGCCACATGAGCTTGGCACAATTTATTGGTACAGAGGTGTGTATTCAAATTGTTTATTTTTGTTCGCTTTTCATTTTTCAGCACAAAAAACCTCTCATTTTTTTTCTTTTAAATAAAAAAAAAAAAAATTAATTAAAATAAAACTTTTTTTTCTCTCATTTTGCCACTCCATTAAATTACATTGTCATTGTGCTGTCAATTAGATTCAACCATGTTAAATGTGGCATCAGAGTATGAATCGAATGATGTTGAATATTCGCCCCGGATAACTGTTGACACTAAATGGACAGATGCATTGCGTTCAAGGTAATAAATGCTTTACTCTTTCCACACTTTAAAAATATCTCAATGTTTATCTCTCGATATCGAGTTCGCAATGATTTTTCCTTGCTTTTTGGATTGCATTGTTTTTTATTCTGTATTTTGTTTGGGAATTTTTCATCGTCTCACATTCACTGCATTTGTTTTTTCCCCATTGCGAATGAAAAAAAAAAAAAAAAAAACTTTTTCAATAGATAGAATTAAGGGAAGTATCAAAGCGATACACAACAGTAACCTTTGCAGAAAGTTTATTGAAACACACAAAAACAGGAAAAATCAATTATAGTTTGTTCATGTACTCTTTTTTTTTTCTCACTCTATCGTGCAAGCTTTTCAAACGAGTTTTCGTTGTAACTGACCCTTTTCTGGTTTTTTTTTTTTTTATTTCTTTTTTTCTTGTTGCTGTACATTCGGAATTTGCTGTGATGTACCAAATGGATGAAAATTTGTGTTGTTAGATTGAGAATATCTGCAGCAAGTCTAACTGACTCTGGCAATTATACATGCTCTCCAACAGCAGCTGAAGGTGCCAGTGTTACTGTGCACATTATTAATGGTAAGTGTCAATTTTCACAAAATTTACTGTTTATCCATTCACGCATCAAGAGATGAAAAAAAAAAAAAAAAAAAAAAAACAACACTTTTCACTGAACCAAAGTGAGAGACAGCAAATAAATAAGCTGATTGACACAGGCTACTCAGTCTCTACACTTTTATAGCGGGCCAAATGAGAGGAAAAAACATTCAAAACAGATGCACGGAAAAAACAAAATAATAATATTCCATGGTGGTGTATGAAACAATGGCCATCGAAGCGAAGGATTGCCTTTAGACAAATGGAAAAGTGCGCATTGTACGACAGCAAAAAAAAAAAAAACAAAAATCTCACCCAAAACTGAAACATAGCCGGCGCAGACATGGTTTTTTTTTGTTCGGTCATTGAAACGGAAAATGGCAAAAAGTTCATTAAAAGTAACAAAATGTGTGGCGATGCAGCAACAGTAATATAAATGTGAATCGGACAGTTGAGCTTGGTGAATTTGAAATGGGAATGTGATTGTAACGCGACACAAACATGAGATAAAGAGACAATCAGAATGCTTGTGCAAGCATTTGTATTCATTACAACACCACCTTTAATTCCATTTATTCTGCAATGCGTTTTTTTTTTCACATTATTCTCTCACTCACTTACTCACTCACTCAATTACTTACTCACTCACTCTCTGGTTTTTTTTTTTTCATCCAACTTTATTATGCTGACGCTTCGACATTGATGGCGCATCACACAACATTTCCATAAATGATGAACAATGTTGAAAAACTCTGGTGATTGTGTAATTATGTCTCTGCATGATAAGCATGCGATTTGGTTGCTGTTGTTGTGTCCATTCGTATGATGTGGTTGTTAGAAAAATGACCTATTTTTTTTATGCTGATATACCGATTGGCATACGCGAGAGAAAAACGAATAAAAAAAAAAAAATATGAAAAAAAAGCACACGACCAACCCTCGTATATAAAGACTAGCAGCTAATTTATGCGAAAGTCGTAACTTGTGCAACGAAAATGAGACAAATGGCGACAATAAATTATTTTATTCCATAATAATGATAGTCATGTATCGGAGTTTTTCTACACTCACACAATCGCACAGTGTATAAACAAAAGGATTATATTCTCAAAGGGGAATTATATCGACAATTGTGCATAGAAAGTTGTCGTTCAGTCACGAACTTTTGTTTGTTTTCCGCGTTGCTTTGCAAACAAACACTCTCTCGCTCTCTCTCTCTCTCTCTCTCTCTCTCTCTCTCTCTCTCTTTATTTCTCTCTCTCTCTTTCTCTCTCTATTTATCTCGATTGGTTTGTGTTGAAGCGTTCTGAAATTTGAGCTGCATGAAAAATGAATTTCTAAATTTATTCATGGCAGAAATTTCTCAATTCAATCTCCATTTGAATAGCGCATTTGTCTCATTATATCGTTGTGCTCGTTTTCAGATGACACTTTTGACCACAGCATTCATCTTCATCATTCGTATCAAAATTATTGCATGACCGTTTGTTGTTTTTTTTTTTCTCTCTCTCTCTCTCTCTCTTCTCGTTGTATCGTTCGACTAACCCCCTTTGCAGAAATGCCAACGAACGAATAAATTTCATCGTCAACAATAAGCATACAAAAATCTGAAATCATTTCATTCCATTATCACGTTCGCGAGAAGAGTCATGACATACAAAATAAAGCCAAAACAAATGGCTTCCGATTTCTTTTTGTCAGATTTTTTGTTATTGTTTCGATTTGTTGCAGTCGTATACGGTAACAAATTTATGCCAATACAGCAACAGCACCATGCGGTTAAATTAGAAACTCATCGCATGCGGAAATTGGTTTGGCCACGCATCGAAATGAATCTGTTTTAGTCGACTCTTTTACTCATTCACACATATTTACATTTTACAAACACGCAGATTTTTTGATTGATTTCAATTGTTAATTGAGCCATTAGATGAAGCGTTTACGGATTTCTGTTTTTCTCCGCCTATAAAATACTTTGTCAATTTGATAAATACATTGCAGTATTTTATGCTGGTTTATGTGAAATTAACGTCGAAACGCCGACACACGATTTTTGTGTAACACGTGGGTGTATGAAAGAGAGAGAGGGAGAGTGAGAGGGAGAGAGGGAGAGAGTGAGAGAGAGAAGGGTAGGGGAGAGCAAGAGAGAAACGCCTTGCAATCAATCCGACAAAGCTTTTCACATTACATATAATGAAACTATTAAGTTGAACATGGCCATGTTTTCGCCACATCAAATGTATTAACACTGAAACGGATTCCGTGCACGCAACGGAAAAGCGAATGATGAAAAGAAAAGAAAACATGAAAGATTCAATTACCGGTGACGAATTGGCGCATTTTTCTCAAGAAAATTTTCTTTGAAGTGAAATAGGCGCCACACGTAATCCGCTCGCAATGACGGAAATTTCATTTTAATTTCCACCTGATTTTTTTCTCTTTTTTTTTTGTTTTTTTTTTTTTGCTTCAATGTTAATGTTGATGGTTTCGATTTTTTTTTCTCTCTCTCTCTCTTTTCTTGTTCCATGTTTTTGCTATAGGTGAACATCCGGCCGCAATGCAGCGAGGTTGTGCAAATGCCAACATAGATATGTCAATTGTGTTATACATTGTTAGTTTGTCAATGTTGTTGCAGCAGCTGAACCGGATAACGCATGGCTATGGCATATCGTACGATGTAATTCGATGGCTCAATGTTATAACATCGAAAACACTGGCATTACCGAAACATTGTCAAAATCAATATCGAAATTTATTGAATTGTTCAATTTCAACACTGGCTGATCAATATTCTTATCGAAATGAAATAAATTTATGCACAACAAACAAAGCATCTGTCCGTTGCATCGTGAGATGAAAGCCAATAACGGAAATTAACAAAAGAAACTCGTATTTTATCGTTTTTTGGTGAATAGTTAAAATTGTGTCATGCAGAATGCAAGAAATCATCTCAGAGTGACGATATTTTAATTTTTAAGAAATACGTGAAGCACATGCCGGAAACAATGTTTCAAACAATGGAAAAATTGTAAATAAATAAGATTCCTTTGATTAGTTCATACTATTTCTATGAATAAAATACGATAATGAAAAATTGCTCAATACGCGTATCGTCGATGGAAATCTGTGATTGGCAAATGCATCAAACAAAAGCTCAATTTCACATTGAAGCACTTTATTTAGATGAATTACCATTTCATTATTTCAACTAAATAAATTACAATTTCAATCCAATACATATTTTTTTCTCTCTCCTCATTCACACTAAATATTCACTTTGAAGAGTTAATTAAATCCTCGTGAATTAATTTGGATCAAGGTAACGTGAATTCAGTGGAGAAAAAAGTCAAAAAAAAAAAAAAAAAAAAATAATGAGGTGAACGAAAAGTTTTTGATGTGAAAGAAAAAAAAAAAAATTAAGTCAAACAGCAAACAAACCAACAGTGGGAACTAGTTACAAAAAAAAAAAATATAGTGTAAGTCCCATTAGTGCGATAAATCATGAAAATTCAGAGAAAATTAAATTAAAACAAAAATAGATACGAAAAACCAAAAAAAAAAAAAAAAACCGAAATGATGATGAAATTAATTGTGAACATTTGTGCATTGCACATTTATGGCGATGTCATGGCCGCAGTATCATTTGTGACAGTAAATATTAAGTAAATGTAAAACCGAGTTCATTGGTGGCAAATAAATCACACTTGACAAAATAGCTGAAAATAATTTAGTAAAATAGTAATTCTGTGAGGTTTACCTTGATTTAAATCAATATAATGGTCGAATGGATTGACCTCGTTTTGAAGTTAACAAACACACTGAAGCAGAACATTAGAGACAGCGCAAGAGTGTAAGAAGTAATAAAAATCAACTAAAATTGCAAGCACAATTTGAAATTTACTACAAAATATAATTTTATCCTAATGTGCGAACACAATTTCTTGTGTGAAAATCCATTTTCCTTATGTGAAATTGCATTTAACTTCCGTTAACTTGTAAGTGAATTCAATTCAAGATGCTATTATACATCGTATCGAGATCATATATGCACTTGTAATTAATAGTAACAATGGAATTTGAGTGATAGAAAATGCGATTCCAATTTATTCAAAGAGCATGGTAACATTTTCCAAAAAAAAATAGAACATTTGACGTTAGTTAATGAAATTCTTTAATGAAAAATTTTACATTAGAAAACGGATGCTGTTCACAGTTATTTTAATTGTAATTTACACAATGATGTCCCATAAACCAGTTTGCGAACATTTTAAAGATGAAAATTCAAAAGATTTGGAAATAACAAGAGCAACATACAATTGCACTCTATTAAATACGTGAATGGAACGTATTTCAATTAGATATTTAGTTGTAAATGTGAATTTTATCATAAAAACAAACAAACCAACAAACCAACCAAAAAACATACAAACCATTATGCACTAAATATATATATTCAAAGTAATGAAACTTGCATGTGGAATGCGGAATTACAATGAAAAAACAAATACCTTAACATAACATTTCTGTTAAATGTAATAATTAAAATTATGTAGGTTAACGACAATCGAATGAATTAAAATGGCCGAAAATTGATTTGTTATGATTATTATGGAAAACTGTTTCAAGACATTTTATGCAGTTGAAGCTGAAAATCTCAACAGCTTATCACTTTGTAAGGCATTTTTAAATGAAATGAAAATGGAGAGAGAGAAACAAATGAAAAAAAAAAGAAAACCCCTCCAGTGATAAATGAGATGCATGTAATTTTCCTAAATGTATTTTAATTGTTGAGTGAGCGAAAAAGGTTTTTTTTCGTTTTTCGCTTTAATTCTGATAAATCATTTTTTTAACATAAAAAGAGAGAAGAACGAAACCAAAAAAAAAAAAAATATAAGGAATAAAGTGTAAGTAATTCGTCCGTTGATTAATTGAAGCATTTTCATTACAATGACCTTTTCAACCGTGCGAACAATTTAACGCGCGGCAGGCTTGTGTGAACGAATAAAAATTGCATTTTATGGTAATAATTGGTGAAATGGTTGAAGATACAATTAATCTAAGAAATGACTTTTTTTTTTTTTTTGTTTTTTGTTTTTCATTTAATTTCACTGTTCTTCAACCTGCACATTACGAATTCATTCACGCACACAAACACAAAGGGAGAAAGATAGCCAACGGGACTATTATAACCTGGAGAGAGAGAAAAAAAAAAGTGAATCATAATTAATAAATGCAGACAATTTTTTCGTTCCTTTTGTGTTGTTGTATTCGCCGTTAGTAAAATGAGAAATAAAAAGAAAATGAAAAAGAAGAAGAAGAATAAAACAAGATCCTTCATTTGGTAAACGAAATGAGAATGAAAATGAGATTATATGTATAAAAATTAGCATAGAATTTATGTAAGAAAAAGAAAAAAAAGAAAGATTTATCGAGATAATAGCAAGAAAAATGAATAAGCACAGGATACAAATGTAAGAAAAAAAAAAAAAAAACACAAAAACGATAGATGGAAATGGAGATGAAGAAGAAAGAGATGCAAATCTAATTAAAATATGAAAACAAACAGAAAGAAGACAAAGCTCGTGTTTTTAATTATATTTTTGTTACTTTTTTTTTTTTTTTTTTTGTTCTTTCTCCAAATTTTGTACGCAAATTGTGCCTTCACGAATCAAATTAATAAGCAGTGATATTTGATATGGCAGAGCAAATTAGGCACAAACATTTTTATGTCGCCATCGGCTCATCCAAATGTAAGTACAACAAAAATTTCTTTTCGTAATAATATTTGTGCAAAATATGTCCATGCTGAAATGCACACCTCACTGATGATATGCAACGAATTGGTTCATTCCATGGTTACTGACAAATCGAAAAAAGTACCGTAACATTTTGGTTGAGGACACTCACAAAAAAGAAGGGAAAAATTAAATAAATATTTGCAATGCAAATATATGCACGGCAATACATTGAAATGGAAGCATTTTTTGTGCCACACTAAACATTTAAATTGACATTTAACATTGTTTGTATGTAAAAACTTGTAAAAGAAATGATATTTTTTTTTTTCCTTCGAGTAAAAGATGCTTTCGCTTCGTTCAACATGCATTTGTTTTGGTATAAATAAAGAGTTGCAAACGAATAAATATTTCGTATTGCGCTTCACAAAGATTCCTTTGAAGAAAGTTTCATTTTCAAAAATGATTCCTTTTTTTTCGTGCACCCTTTCACTTATTTGAACTTTGTTGAAGCTGCAAAATAGTTAAAATGTTGTAGTTCATCAAGTGCAACAACATTTTTGAATTCCATTATTTTATTTGGTTTTTGCTTGTTGTTTTTTTTTTTCAAACGTGAACGGAAGTTTGATAGTCAAGCAACGCTTTTTTTCTTTTCTACAAATTGAAGATTCGATTTGTTTTTTTTTTTCTTTTCTTAAAAGAAAAATAAATTCATTTCCAAGAATAAAATTTCATTAAAAAGTACAACTATTCATTATTCAATCACATTGATGTTGGAAAAAGCACTTTTTGAACGCTCTTTTCACAAGAGAAAATGACTGAATTGGACATTTTTATTAAAGAAACTGGGAGAGAGAGAGAGAGAAAGAAAGAAAGAAAGAAGAGAGAGAGAGAGAGAGAAAGAGATAGAGAGCGAGAGAGAGAGAAAGAGAGAAAGAAAGAGAGATAGAGAGAGACAAAGAGAGAGAGAGAGAGAGAGAGAGAGAGAGAAAGAAAGAAAGAAAGAAAGAGAGAGAGAGAGAAAGAGATAGAGAGCGAGAGAGAGAAAGAGAGAAAGAGAGAGAGAAAGAAAGAGAGATAGAGAGAGACAAAGAGAGAAAAATGTAAACAAATAGCGAGCATCCATTTTTAAACATATTATTTTTCAATTTTCTTAATGGAAATTCATTTGCACGCATTAATAATTACTTACTTTGGTCGTAAACTGGCAAAGAGCAATACAAGTGAGCTGTTCAATCATCTTATTAGATTTACCATCGACACGTCGTTAATTGCTGCAAAAATAAGGAGAATATTGCAAAAAAAAAAAAAAAAAAAAAAAAAAAATGTGTTCGGTTTGATTACATTGTTTCTCTTTTCATTTTCTTTCCTTGGTTTTATTCTTATACATTGTCTTATTCTTCATTTTCATCTTCATCTTCGTCTCCTCAAGAGTCAATTTGTTGGATTTTCTTCGTTTTTTTTTTTTTCATGTATTTGAATGAGAATTGAACGAGATGCTATTTTAAAACAATGTCTTATCAATTCATGAGTAAGTGATGCTTGAATACAACGCAAAGAAAAAAACCAGCTGAAAGAATGAAAAGTATCAAGTGAATGTAAGAAATGGTTGCGTGCTTTCACACCAATTGACCTAATCATTGGAAATGGCAGCGTGTGGTGGTGAAGAAGAGAAAAAAAAAAAAATTACGGGAGAATCGGTAAGCTATTATGTCCACATTTTTTTTTTCTTTTTTTTACTTTCGTGCCTTTATTTTAATTATTACAAGAAACGATGGAACAACGACATCATCAAACAGAGAAGAAACGAATGAAAAATAAACGAAAAAAATACAAAATATGAGCCATAATTATCTTCATCTCGTCAGCATTGTGTATTTGATATCATATTTTCGTTTTTATTCTGTAAAAGGTAAGGTTGTTTGATTGAGAGAAGAATACAAAAAAAAAGTGACGAAAAAAGAGCATTGACGGCTCAATGCATTGTGTCTGTTCGTCATTAGTGAATGAATAAAAAAGCACTCAAATTATGTGAAACGACCGCCCGAGGAAATTCAATACGAGCTTGTTCACTCATCGCATTTTTTTTTGTACAAAAAAAGAACTGTGTATATTGGCAGCGGTGGTGATGGTGATGGTGATGTCGATGGCGCTGTACAGTCGCTAAATTTTTATTATTATGATTGACAAAGCATTTAGTATTTAAAAATTCAATAAGCCGCCGATGATTCGACAAAAATGTTCGTCATGATGATCGTAAAAAAAAAAAATATGCGACCCAGTGTCCCTTTCAATTTCATTTTTCGAATATTTATAGTCATTTAACATGTAAACCACTAATCATCGTTGGTGGTGGCATCAATGTTCCAACCCCATGGGGGCCGTGTGTGGCATAGCAATCAAAATGTGGCTCACCATGAATATGTTTTATAAACACGAAAATAATCATAAACGATTATCTGTAATAATTCTGATGGCAGACATTGGCCTATTCATCTCCTTTAACCATTAACCATATTTTTTTCTCTCGTTTTTTTCTTCGTTTTTTTTTTCTTGTGTATTTCATATCTTGTTAAAATTCGCCCATATTATGTTGCGACGGACATTGATCCTGAACAATTTTATTTGGATTTAATTTTTTCATAATGAGGATGGATTAATTGTTTATTTTGAGAGAAAACCCACGGATAGTCAGAAACTATTTCACGTAAAACCATCAAAAATGTTATGTAATTTTGTTTAATTTGAAATTGAATATCTTTCCACTACAGGGAGATTGGATTGTTTTCTTAGTTTCAAGAATGATCTATAATGAGCTGACACCACTGAAATATTATGTTTCGCATTAGTGTACAATGTGAATAATGCGAAATCAATAAATAATTTAGATAAATTCGAAAGCGTGCATAAGAAAAATATGAAATTATTTACTCCATTTACGTGTGTGGTGGTACATTATGAGTTTGCATTGTATAAAAAAATTGCTTGGACACAAACAATGATGAAAAAATCTTGTTGAGAAAAAAGGAAGAAATGTTTTTTACTCTTTTCGATGAGTTTTCTGTTTATATCTTTATTATTCGCATGGATCTGCTGCGATCAAATAATAATTCCACACGAATTTTGCGTACTTAATGCGTTTCGGCTATGACAGGATGTGCTCGAAGCATCTTTATTTCTCACTAAACCTCACTCATCAATAATGTGCGACATGGGGATGCTTACAAACACTTCAGTCGGTCGGTCGGTTGGTTGGTTGGTTGGTTGGTCAGAGAGTGTGAGCAAATGTACCTGAATTTGTTCGTATTGTTACGTGGGCTAAAAATCGTATAATGCACACATACAACAACCGTAACATTAAATATTCACAACTCACGCATTCAAGAGCCAATGTTCGTTCTTTTACCGGCCAAACCATTCACAAAAATTATTGATATAATATACAAATAAATGTAAATATAACTGTATTCATATCGTGTTCCATGACAGACGATCTTATAGTGATAAAAGGCCAGGTGTATGATTGTATGTGTTACAATAACAGGCACATTGATGTATATCAAATGCCTTATATTTGGGTTCGTATTGGCAATGCGTCTATTTTGTTGTCGTTATAAGTGCCGTTTGTGTGTTGCTGGTTTTCTTCATTGAATGTTAATGGAAGGTAAATAGGAAATAACGTGATCTGAAACCATAACACCAACAAAAATATATATATAAAATAACGTCTTTTTCTCGTATCAGTCAAACTAAATTCGTTTTCCCATACATTTTTCTATCCATTTTTTTTTTCGGTCATTTTTCCGCTGGCATTGTTGAAAACGTCTTTTCGATCTGTTGTTCCAAATGTTGTTTTTCATTATCATTTTCTCGTTCACTCTCTCTCTCTCTTTCTCTCTCTCTCTCTCTCTGTGTCTCTCTGTCTCTCTTTCTCTCTCTCTCTCTGTCTCTCTCTCTTTCTGTCTCTCTCTCTCTGTCTCTGTCTCTCTTTCTCTTCCTTTTAACTTTTTTCTTTTGACACGAGTTTGGAGATTGTTGAGCCATTTACATAATTTGTGTCTTTTGTCACGAATCAATGCATTTAGACGGTTTTATTTCGTTGCCATTAGAGTGTAAAGATAGCAGGTAAGAAAAGACAATGGATTCACAATCGCATCAGATTGAATCGGAATTATCCGTTTAGCTGTACGAATACTTGTACAATGTATTGATGAATAAATGAAGAAAACAAACAAAAAAAATTGCCATTTCATTCAATGTATTCATATAGTCTAATCTTGTTCACACTGGCTGCATGTTTCCAAAGCCCATAAAAGTTCAATTGTCTCTTAGCGAAAATAAATTTCCAAGTTTACTTAAGAGATACATTTTCCAAAAGCATTTTAATGAAATCTGAATGGAATTAGCAAGAGAGAAACAAAAAAAAAAAACCAAAAAGATTTGGATGCAAAATTTTCTCGACATGACGATGACGAAAGAGGCCTACTTCAATTTAAATTATTATTATTTTTTTTTTTTTTGTTTGTGTTTTGTATGTATATGGGTTTTTCTTTCATTTCTCTAATCGAACTGTCATCTCTGAGTTTGCTAATATTTCATCGCGGTACGATTTTGAGATAATTCGATTTAAAAGAATGAAAGAAACGAATTGCGTAAATTACGCGATTTGTAATGGAAGATAAAATTCCAATATGACCGTAAGTCAAATGTGACTAATAAATTTTGTAAATAAAGTGAATTTACCATTTTTGCAGACAGTTTTATTGACTTTGGCAAACAATTTTTTTTTTCTTTTTCTCTCTCTCTCTCTCTCTCTCTCTCTCTCTCTCTCTCTCTCTCTCTCTCTCTCTCTCTCTCTCTCATCTTTTTCTCGCTCATTCAATTTTTTTTCTCAATCAATGTTCAATATTTGTAGAATATTGATAAAAAAAAAGAACACACCAGCCCATTGTAGCATTTCACATTGAATTTACATTTTGATCGACAGAAAATGACATTAAACAGATAAAAAAAAGCGATGACTCAAACATGAAATGTCAATAAATAAATGGCAGTTTTTTTTTTTCTTTCTCATCATTTGTGTCTGTTTAGACAACGAACATGAGTGTGAAATGTGTCATTAATGTGTTTTATTGGCAGCGAACAAAAAATTTGCGAATGATTGTGTGTGCAAATAAAATGGCCGATAAATGGAAATTGCTCACGTAACTGGAAACAATTTTGGCTAGAAAATTTGCTTGCTTTGCAGTGTTTGATTATGTGAAACACAATTCAAGTGTTTATGTTCAAGTTTCGGATTTCAATTTTAAATGAAATTTCCAAATTAATCACACACACATACATATGTAAGTAAAACAAAAATCAGATCGATCCATTCTTTTTATTTACAAGAAACCTATTTGTATGTTGTAGACGATGCTTTTGACTGAATTCGTTACTTTTTTGCTTTGCATTTCCATCTTTCATTTGGAAATTTCGACAGTAAATATCAATGTGTATTTCGTTTTTTTTTTGGAAACTATTTTGTATCTCTTGAATCTCTATTTTCTTTCGCTCGTATTAAATTCAATGGAAAAATTCTTAACAAGAAAAATTAATTTCATCGACTTTAATTTTTTTTTTTCACTAAGTTTCTTTTCACAAAACATATTCTCAAATACTTACCAATTTTGACGTAACAAATTAAAATTTATGCACTGAAATTAAGCTCTTTAAGCGTGAATTTCTTCTCTGACTTGAATTAAACGCAAATATGTATTAAGTGTGAAAATGCTCTTTTTTCGAATTCAGCTTTCTTGACTTGAACGTTTTTTTCTCACATTTTACATTGTCTGCCATATTGCAATGTGCACAATTCAAAATTTAGATGGAAAAAAGCAGAAGCGAACGATTGTTTTGTGTCACTTTTTCACAATGAGCCAGTAAAATAATCGAGAGTACTTGAAACTTCTTCATTTTATGTAAGTCAAGTCATTTTTCCTCAACACTTTTTACTAGCTCAAAGGTTTCGTTTCTCTATCTCTCTCTCTCTCTCTCTCTCTGTCTCTCTCTCGCTCTCTCTTTCTCCCCCCCCCCTCTTTCTCCCCCTCTCTTTCTTTCTTTCTTCTTCTTTCATTCTTTCTTTATCTTTCTATTCTGGCATCATTCATTTGACATTTGCAATGAGTGCACACGAATTCAATTCCAATGAAATCTTTTTTGTTTGCACATTTTTACATATTTTATAAATTAAAACTTTTTCATTTCGCTTTTCTTTTTGTCGCTTTCATTTCATACTGATGAACAAAATACCGCTGCGAAACCGAAATAATCGTTTTGTATTTGACCATTTCCAAATGAAATAATGATATTCAACCAATTTTTTGTTTCTATACATTCTTATGCTGACGATCTCCTCTCTTCATTTTTCACAATTTTTTGCGAAGCTCAGATTTATTGGTGCGATTCACAAACACACCGGATTTTGCACTTTCATTTCGATTTTATGCAAATTGCGGTGGTTGGTCGGTCGGTCGGTCTATTTTACTTAGTTAAAAGTTAGGGCTATTTCTACTATTTTTCATTTTTTTTTTCTTTTTCATTTGTATCAAGCTATCAACAAACACAAGAGTCGACTAGCAAAAATCGTTTAAAGTTGTTGATGTAGAACCGGTTTCTTACTTAAATAGTCAAAGGAAAAACAATTGAGAAAAAAAAGAGTTTGTCCAAAGAAAAGTCATTGGTATTCCGGTTTAGCTGCAGGTCTTATGTAAATTAAATATGATAAGTTTTACACCAACACCGACACATTATGAACAGTGAACACTCTTATGACTCTTGTGTTTTTTTTTTTTCCTTTAAATCTCTTTCGCCGAAATTATTTAGAATCTTTTGAACGGACATTTTTATTCATCTCATGGGAGAGAAAACAAGATGGGAAAAAATGGGAAAGAGATTGAAGGAAAAAAGTATGCGAGACAGCGATAAAAAAGAAAAATCTCAACAAACTCACTGCATACTTCAAAGAGAAACGAAAACTCAATTTTGTTAAATTCCTAACGTTCACTTTCTGATTAAATTGTGTACGCTGACTGTATGTCAGCGGAACAAGTGATTTTACCGTTTTTTTTTTTTATAGCCCCATTTTTCCCATTAACATAGTTTCAATGAGTGAAAAACATTCTCTTGAACTCGTAATTATGTAGTTTTGCATTCAGTGCAATCGTTATTTACAAAAACGACATTATGTTGATGGCGAAAAACAAGAATGATGATGTCGAAGGAAAATGAAAAAGCAAACAAGAGTAAAGAGCTCGAACGAACGAACGAACACACAGACATTTTTAAAAGCATAAAGGATTGAGTTAGAGTGAGAGATGGACGTTATAATTGCCGTTTAGCAAAGCCTTGTCTTCAGCACCAACGATATTCATGCTTATATTTTTGCTGGCATTTTTAATGATGTAATCGTTTAATTACAATTTACGTTTTTCATTTTACCTGCTTATGAGTTTTTAGTGGTTTATGAAGGACCATAAACAAGCGCAGGCTCATGAATAAGGTTCTGTAAAACTGTACGCGAATTTTTTTTGTACTCATTCACATATAGCTACTGAGGGAAAACGGAACTTTTTCGCATTGCTTAAAAGGTTTTGCGTCAACGCTCAAATGCAATTCAAATAGTTAACAATTTAAAATGAGAGAAAACGAGTGAGAGAGAGAGAGAGAGAGAGAAAAAAAAAATACACACGAAGTAAAGAAGTAGTTGTTCAATGTGAACATAATGGCCTTTCTCTGCACTGTACAGCAACCACTTATTATTATTTTCAACTTTTATTTTTCGCTAAAAGTTGACGCTTGATACTCAAACAACAATTTTTTTTTCTCTGCTTCAGCTTTTAATGTAAATAAATTACTGTATTTTAGCTCAAATGACAATGAAGTTTGAACGATAATTTATGATTCACCTTTTTCATGCATTTAAGTAATTTGGTATTTACCATTAGTCAACATCAATTTTTTTTAACACTGGGTCATGGGTTTCGATTGAAGATTTACAAATGTAGGCCAATTTGAAAAAAAACATTTGGATTTTTGAATGTCACCCATGACAACTACACTGGCAGCCCAGGAGTTTTGAAAACAAAATTTTCCGAAACAAAGAAAAAAAAAACGAATCGACTACAAAGAAATGAAAGAATTTGTTTTGGCTGCAATTTTCAATGTTATTATGGTGAAAATATTTTGGTTTCTCAATCTAATTCTATTTGAAAAAAAAAGAAGGAAAAAATTGAGTGGATAAAACATGATGCATCATTAAATATAGACAAAGAATATTCTCAATGGAGATTTTCGTTTGCGCGAGCTTGATAACTTCATTGGAAATTATACGATTTCCATTTTGTAATGTAAAAAAAGCCCACGCCGCAAGTATTGAATTATAAAATCAAGCGCATTGATATTCAGTCTTTAAATATGCTTTGAAAAAAAAAAGCCTTCGTTGAATAATAAAGTTGTCGCAAAATTTTGTCCGACTATTTTGCCAGAAGCCAAGTGAAATCTTAACAGATGTGATTTTCAAAAGCATATTTTTCTTTACTTACCTCAATGATTGTGTTGAATTGTAAAATATTTACGTAATTGTCGATGAAAATGGAAATGAACGCGTAAATTGAAGGAAAATTCGTACGCGACCGTTAAATCCATCAGTCAAATGTTCAGTTACTTGAAAAGTGATTACCAAAACAAAAAAAAAAAAAAAAAAAATGAGAAGAAAAGAAAGTCTGTGAATTCCACTGAGGATTTTTCCTTGAATGTACAATGAACTTCGTGAAAATGACTGGAAAACATTTTTATTCTAGATCGAAAGTATATTTCATGATATTCAAGCCAGTCAAAATTTCAATTCCATCGGCTCAATGGTCTTCGCTTATTTTTTTGTCTGCATTTTTTCGACTGCGTGAAATTCGATGTTGAGTACTAATAAGCAGTAGCTTGAGGCATGTCTTCCGTTAACTTTTGTGCGGTCGAATGTTTGCCACACCGTAAGCATATTTCAGTATTGCAACGCCAAAAAAAAAAAGAAACGTAGCTATGATATGAACGAACGTTAAAAGTACGCCGGATATGTGTGAGTGTGTGGTTTTTTTTTTGTTTGGTGTTTGTGTATATACGAAAATAATTATTTGTGGCACGTACAAACGGTGTGTCGTGTAATTCGCATACACGCATCAAGACCCTCGTACATTTATAACCAACAAACAGACGATGCGCTTTTTCCGTTTTAATTATAATGCTAAATTCATGTTTGGAATGAAAGTGTCGCAATTTTATATGTGCTTTCTCTCTCTCTCGCTCTCCCTCTTGCTCGCTCTTTCTCTTGCTCGCTCTCTCTCTCTCTCTCTCTCTTCTCTTTCTCTTTCTCTTTCTCTCTCTCTCTCTCTCTCTCTTTCTTTCTCTTTCTCTTTCTCTCTCTCTCTCTCTCTCTCTCTCTCTCTCTCTCTCTCTCTCTCACTCTCTCTCTCTCTCACTCTCTCTCTCTCACACTCTCTCTCTCTCTCTCTCTCTCTCTCTTTCTCTTTCTCATTACCACTGTTTCGTCATCAAAATGTGAGCAAATTCCAATGTAATAGAGAGCAAAAAGAAGAGAGAATGAGATGAACAATGCTTAAAACGAGGGGTGAATAGCGTACATGTGAGACGTTTTTATAGTAGCATCTTCTTTTTTAATGTATTTTGGCTGGGTAATGTTTGTCATTATTACCGCAGCATTTCATCTCAGTTATATAGAGTCGAAGATTTATGGATTTTCACCGGATTAAAGCTTTCGATAAATATTAAACAGAAAATCTGTATGTTTTTTTTGTTTTTTTGTGTATCTATTCTGTATTTTTTCACAACCAGAAATTATTTTGGCTGAGTATCCGTTTAATGATTTTCAGATACTATAATTCCATTGTATTAAGTTGAATCATTAATGTATTTTTGTGAATTAATGAACCGACCTTTTATATACTACATGGTGTTAACTATACACCTGACCTGGAAACAAAAGATCTCAAATAATATTCTTTTATTCTCTCTCTTTTCAATATGATTGATTTTTTGTTTCCGGATTAATCATAATCTCATTTCGAATCCATTGCAAAAAGTGAGCCATGTGTCAAAAATACATATCGATCCATGCAACAGATTGTAGATATATATCAATTGCCATGCAACCATCAGCTATCTTTTCATTCAATCGTACATACATTACGGTCAACAACTAGCAACAAAACTATATGAACGAAACAAAACAAACAAAACTTTCTCTCTCTCTCTCTCTCTCTCTCTCTCTCGCTCTCTACCGCATCGAATGCAGATCCGTCAAAAAAAATTCCTGAAATGATCACAATCAAAAGAACATTTGTTTTGATTTTTGCTTTCGGCTTGATTTATACGGTTGAAATTTTGATTTGCTCTTGACACCACATTATTGATGGCATCAAATAATGGCAAATGATTGATGTTTTACCA
The DNA here is from genome assembly GCA_029041755.1 of Resseliella maxima. Lineage (NCBI taxonomy): Eukaryota > Metazoa > Arthropoda > Insecta > Diptera > Cecidomyiidae > Resseliella > Resseliella maxima. The sequence goes on from JAQOWM010000747.1 coordinate 383,703, forward strand.
CCAAAGGCCAAGGTAATTTCTGTCACTCACACTTGAAATATGTATATTCACAGTGAACGGAATTTGCATTATTGAACGAGCATTTCACTCTACCAAAACACATACTCGACTACGTTCTATGATTACATTTCGATTTCGATTCAGTTCCACTGGGAAAGGATTCACATCATTTATTTTTTCTCTCATCATATTTTACCGGAAATAAGTAGAAAAAAGATTGAGAGAGATTTTTCAACTGATTCATCCAGAAATATGAACAGAAATTATACAAAATAAAAGAAAAAAAATTTATAAAATTGAAAAAAGTTATTTTACTAATTGCATGTGCATGTATATGGGTACGATCATTTGTAATACTGAACTACGCATTTACATAATCAAAATGTGTGGGAGAGAAAATAATCTGTATAATTCACGAAGGGAAATCTTCTTCAAACGCATAAAATTGGTTAGTTTGAATTAACGGTAGTATTCTAGGAATTTTTTTTGGCGGATTAACCTAAAAACACAACATTTTTACAAAAATGTTGTAACAAATATCAATAATTTGTTTCAAAATTCCTGATCCGACAAATATTCATAGAATACCAACCCAGGATTGAAACGTGACGTTTTTACAAAATAGAATGCGCGCATTTACGCGTAAATTTGGTTTTTTTTATTCTCAAATCACCTTAATTCAATTACAAAGTCATTGAATCCATTTTCACAATAATCTGAACTGGAATGTTTCTATTGCGTAATTTCCGCAGATGATTTAGCTTTGAAGTCAAAAGTTTACACTTAAAACGTGCATTTTAACCTAGTTGATTTAATTTGTGTCAATAATGATGGAAACTTTGTGAAGCAATTTAAAGGATTACTAAGGCCTAATAAGAGGGTCGGCATTTGACTTTTAAATGCGATATATTGAAGCTGCGTTTTATGCTAACTACGTTTGAATTAGTAGCAAAAGCTTTTTCTCTTTCTATTTCTCTTTCTCTTTCTCTTTCTCTTTCTCTTTCTCTTTCTCTTTCTCTTTCTCTTTCTCTTTCTCTTTCTCTTTCTCTTTCTCTTTCTCTTTCTCTTTCTCTTTCTCTTTCTCTTTCTCTTTCTCTTTCTCTGTCTCTTTCTCTTTTTCTTTCTCTTTCTCTTTCGCTTTTTTCGCATTTTTTTCACTTTTTTTACTTGTTTATGTTTGATATATTTTTTTTTCTTTCTGCATCACATTAGAATTCTTCTTTATGTTTCGATGTCTTTGTGTATTTTCATTCAAAGACTCTATTTTGCAGGATATCCACAAATAAATTGCCTAACTGAATATTCGATTTGAAGCCGTAAATCAGTTGAGCTCAATGCGGAACTGAATACAATGGTTCATTGTAATACATTTAATTCAAGATTCGTTTTTTTTTTTCTACTTCTTTTTGCATTCAATTGAAGTTGAAATTGAAAAATGAACGAAATGTGTTATTCTTTTCGTATGCAGACGCATCAAAAGTTTTTCAGTTGAATACGCTCTAGTCGACAACGGTAAGCAATGAACATCGCATACGAATCGAATTGTATATGGTCTTGAGGAAAATGTTAAAGACATTCTTCGACATTGGAATCCATTTTTGTGATAAATGAGGATTACATTCGCAGATTTTATACTTGTTTTGATATTTACCTTTGTTGTATCGTTTTTCTACTTGATGCTGCATTTCGTTTCTATTTCTCTTTTTCTTGTCTTTTTTATTTTTCACATTTCTTTTCGCAAAAAGCGGTTCTATTTTACGTCGGCGTGTTGTTGGATCATTTTACGTTTGTTTTGCTATTCTGCATATTTCGCGGTTTCGTTTGTAATTCTTTCTTTATTCAATAAAATTCAGTTGTGCTTTACCTTTTCATTGTACAAAAGCTCTGTTTTCTCTACCGTTACTCTAAGTATGTTATCTTGGATTCCTTTTCACTAACATTCATTGCTTTTTATTCCTTTTTCTTCTATTTTATTTGTAAGATCTATAGTATTTCTCTACATATAGTGTATCGTTCTTTTCAGCAAAGAGGGAGAAAGGAAGAAGGAGAAGGAGACGAAAAAAAGAAAATTCCAGTGAAGAATGTATGAATGGATTTATAAAAGGTGAAATGCGTGTGCAATATAATGGATTGCTTCAATACCTTGTCGTAGCAGGCGGAAAAAATACATTGAAAATGTGGAATCTGTTCGTTTGCAATAATGTTGTTTTTTTTTTCCTCTATTCTTTTATTCCCATTGATTTTGTTCAACGCAAGCAACAAATACAGTTATATTTTCCTGTGGATTGTAAAGTTTTCTCTTTCTATTTTAATTTTATATGTTCAAATCATGAGTTTTGTGCTCCTTCGATGTTTTTACATCGCTTTTCTTTTGATTTTCTTTTCTTTTCTATTTGTTGTTTGCTCATTCACTGTTCGCGAAGCATACTCATCTTTGGCTATACCGTTTCACCTTTGTACGATGTTCAGTGTTTTTCAACGTTGCGCCAACTTAAAATCCACAAGGGTAAAATTAGCTGGGTGAATTTATAAATGGGAAATAAAGATAGTCTAGCAAATACCTTCAAAGGAAAATCATATCGTATGAAATGTTTTTTTTCTTTCTCTTCTCTACACTTTGGCACTGCCTTGATGCCATGTCTCTTTTCACATTTAAATAGAGATATCCATTTTATATCTCTGTTTAAATTCGCCACTTTGAGAGCACTTGCAACATCACTGATTCGATTTGCAGCAATAAAAATGAATAAAATAAAAAAACTCATGCAAACGACGCAATATTTTCCAGCAGACAATACGTGAAATTGATGCGCTATGCTTCAAAAGCAACCGGGAATATAAACGAATTTTTTGGGGAAAATAAAAAAGAAAAAAAAAATCATTTATGATGAAAATGATCCAGTCGACGTGAATTTTTCGGCTGGCATTTAAATGTCGCATATCATATACACGTACACATATCTCTGTCACTCTTTTCTCTCTCTCTCTCTCTCTCTCTCTCTCTCTCTCTCTCTCTCTCTCTCTCTCTCTCTCTCTCTCTCTCTTTTTCTCACTCTCTCTTTTCATATGTATTTGCTCACATTCGTACGCAAACGAGCGCACAATGAATATTGTCGTACGTGCAGACAATTTTAACTGATTTACACCTAATAACAATACTATTAGACTTGAATTTAGTTTTATTACAAGCGTTGCCTGATTAAAATCCATTTTCAACTCGGTGGTTGATGCTTATGTTAATTTAGCCAAGTGAGAGAGTGAGAAAATGACAGTGTATTTTTGATATTTGCACTAGACGGCAATGGGCCACAACTAACTGAATAATGAATGAGTGCAGTCGTGCACACACATTTTATGCGATCCCTAAACGCATTAACGCATTTATGGAAAATGTTTCTTTGATTGCGATATGAAGATGTGAAAGATTTCCCCTTCAGTTAACATCAAACTAAGCGCTTTAGCACCATCTTTACCGGGCATTGAAACACAATTCCCCAGCAATATGCAATTCAATTTTACATGCTTTACTGAATTCGATGGTAACATTTATTTTGTTCATTCTCCGCCCCTCACGTACATGGATTTGGTGTTGAATGCAATTTGCAAAATACAGCAATTTAAGCATGATTTAAACTCAAACGTGCTATTGTTACATTCTAAACTATTTTCAGATGCGTGAAAATACAATATTTCGACTAACGTTTTTCATTTTTTTTTTCTTATTTTGAAAAAACGAATTTCTACTAATTTCAATCAAAAACTGTTATATAACTAATAGAAATACTTTTTTTGGCACACGCTGTGAAGAAATAGCATGATTTATGCCGAAAATGTTAACTTTTGATTGGCATTTCTCTGAAAATATTGTGAATAATATTTCTGCATAATTTAGTATTGATTTCATTGTAATTATATCATAAGCAGTTGAAATTCATATCAAAAGCTCAATGCGATGTTCAATATATGCCAAAAAGTAGACTTCATCATGGCCACTACAAAGCTCAATATCCCCCCCATTGATGCAGTTTTACGAAATGAATCGGTTTTTCATATTTTATGTTGCATTGACACGTACTCTGCATCAATTTTCATTTCAAACTTTGACTTTCAGTTTGCACTTCATTTCAGTACTTCCATATACATATATACGCTTTTTTTTTTGAATTATTAACATCAACTATGTTTCAATGGCACGATTCATGCTCACGTCGTACTCAACGATTCGGACTTAATCGAATCCATTTTTTTTTTTGTTCTACATTCACATGAAATAGCAAAAGCAAAAATAAAAGCTTGTGCACGTGCAATTGTTATATGCCACATCAAATATCAAATATCAAATGAAATGGAATTCCAGCTATGAATATTATCCGTATTTGTTCTGGCTGGGCATGGGCATGGGCATGAAGAAAAGCATTTTTTTTTTTTTTTTTTTTTTTTGTTAAAATTGATAAAAAAAAATACATGTTCGATTTCGAGTAGGGTCATACGTGATGATGATGGTGGCGATGACATTCACATTCGATCCTGTTGTGTACTTTTTTTTACATTTCGTCTGAAAGCTAAACAAAAAGTACATTTGTGATCGTGTGCAATTTTTTCGCATCACAAAGTGTAAAATGAAACAATGTTACAGGCAGAAATAAAGAGAGAGTGAAAGAGAGTGAAAGAGAGTAAAAAATAGAGAGAGGGAGAGAGAGAAGAGTACAGAGAGAGAGTGGAAGAGAGAGCGAGAGAGAGACAGGGAGAGAGAGCGAGAGAGAGGAGAGAGAGAGAGAGAGAGAGAGAGAGAAAGAGAAAGGAAAAAACAAAATATTCGCGAGATTTTTATGATGAAACCATATGCCATTGGTACTGACACCACCAATTGTTTCCCAAAGAACGAAATATTTGTCACTTCCAGAACAAAACAGAATTTTTTCCTTCCAAGAAAGTGGGACAAAAACTGGGTTAAGCATTCATTGTGCTTAGCCAAACAAAAGAAATTATTTTCACTGTGAAGTGAAGAAAATCAAAGAAGAAAAAAAAAAATTCAGTAGCAACAATGAAGAGTTTTTTTTTTCGTTTTTGGATTTCACGAAGCATGAAAAAGTCAAAAGAGATTGTTGTAATTTCCCTTTGTGTTCGAATATTACAATAAATGAAATAAAAGGCAAATTCAACAAATGACTTTGCCATTGGTATCGATTTCAAATATCCATTCTTGAGACAAAATGAAATTCATCTGTCATATGAATGTAATAATGTTAATGCCAGTTTAAATTAAGCAAATGATAAACAATGTTTATTAAAATATCTTATCAAATTGAAAACAAAGAGTTTCATTTCGCATTGAATGATACGAATGAAAATGTTATCGTCGCAAATAGGGGAAAATGTGTTGAAATCGGAATTCATTGTCAAATGTCATCATTTTGAAAGGATGAAACACATCATTGTTTTATGGTAAATAAGAGAACAGTAAATATTGGCTTAACAGTGGCAATGTGCATACTACTTTCACGTCTGTCGGCGATGTCAAAGAGGCGGCAAAGTTTGAACTCTCAAGTCATTCAGGCCTTTCATTTCCACACAACGATCTCATGCTGACTTCAACAAAAAAAAAAAAAAAAAAAAAGAAGCGAAAATATTAAACAAAACACAACCGAAATACAATACACTAAGAAGCTAAACACAATTTCGAGAAATATTTTTTTACTCGCCAAATTTGCCAATAAGCACAAAAATGAATAAGGCAAATGCCAACCAATTTCTTTGCAAAGGAAAAAAAATACACAAAGTCAGAGAGAAGAGTACAGAGAGAGTGCAAGAGAGAGCGAGAGAGAGAAACAGAGAGAATCAGTGAGAAAGAGAGAGCGCGAGAAAGCGAGAGAGAGAGCGAAAGAGCGAAAGAGAGAGAGAGGGAGAGAGAGAGATAGAGAGAAAGAGAGTGAAATCGTACACACGGTTTACTTTTGATGTTCCGCTTTGTTGCGATTTTTATTTCATTTTTTTTCCCAATTTCATCATTGTATTTTATTCTGCTGATCTTGTTTCACCTCCAATTTCAGTCTATTTTTTTTTTTTTTTTTTTAGACAAGTCAGCATTTAAAAGAAGGGCTTATCCGCCATCTGCTCAAAACGAATGCAATACAAATAAATGTTTATTTTGTTTGAACATTTTAGAAGGAGAGAAGAAGGAGAATGAGATTGAGTGAAGAAGAATGTGCACACACATATAGCGATGAAAAACTCTTTAACCCAATTCGGTTTAGTTGTCCTTTCGCTAGTTCGTCATATTGAAAATTCATTCACATGCGAACATCATCAATGAATAAAACATTTAATGAATTTAAAGCAATATAGCAAATATATTTGGATTTGTTCAGATCAGCATCTGAAAACGTTCATTGTATCAGCACAAATTTAATAAAACATGCAAACAACGTCAAAATTGAAATAGATCCACTCGAAATTAAATAGACAATTTATTGGTTGACTCTCATGTTTCATTGTCTCGGTAAATCGACCGCCAGTGATGGAGAAGGAAGAAGGAAATGGAACTGAGAAACAAAAATAGCGAAAGAGAATGAGAGAGTGGATAAGCGGTTCGTTGTGTGTGTGTTGTCACTAAAACTGTTGTGGGTTTTACTTGTTAAATAAATGAACAGTTGAGTAGATGAAATGTGCTTGACATGGGTGTTCGTCTATCTCAAATGCTTTTATCGTGCGGATAGTTAGTTTGCGCGCCGATTGTATTTATGTGTATTCCTTATGTGTATGAATAGCCAACAGAAAAAGGTCATTCTATTTGTATTGGATAATGTTGTAATATTTACCAACTGGCTAATACAACGGAAAACAATATGGAACAACATGTTTTCAATTCAGTGATCAATCACCAAAATCAGATAAACTTTTTAAACCATCGTCAATTCAATTCAATCGAAATTCTATTCTAATTCAATATGCATAAGCATTGGACATTTTCAAATTAATTAAAACACCACAGGCAATATAAATTTTATCATTTTACAATTTTACATGAAAATAATATTAATTTTGTTGTCGATTGTCTATCATGAAGGTGAATTAATTGTATAAAATTTGCAAATATTTTCCATATTCCAACATGATATCGTCTATCTAGCCACAATTATTTCAATAATTTTATAGATTTTCAACAAACAATTTCCATTTGTGGTTTCGATTGATTTAAATATTATTCGAAAATTCGGTGCATGATTTAACTTCATATGGATGACTGAATCATTTCAACCAAAAATATATTCGGTCGAATAATTTATTGTAGAAAATATAATGAATGCCAAATTCATGATGATCCATTCATCGATGAGATTTTCATCATGGTCATAATTCACAGATATGAATTGAAAACATTTGAATTGAAATCACTACCCAAGCCATCACTATCACCAACACCACCACCACCACCGCAATACCTTGCAATTTATAAATTCAATGAAAACAAAATTATCGTGAAAATTCGTATAATGATTGAAATAATTACAAATTTCATTCATCATAGTTATATCAATTTCATTTCGAGTAAGTTGATATGTTACCGCAGGTCACGTCATCTTTGAATCTTATTTAGGATGGATGCGGGCTATTTTCATGACTGTCGACACCAAATCAAAAATACACTTTTCAATTTAAATAATAATATTTCATATCATTTAAATGATTTGCATGTTGCCTCTTCGACTGTTTTTATGTTTTCATTTTTTTTTTTCTCCCCATTTTCATTTTTCATTTTACAGCATGCGCTCAATTGCATTCGGTGTAAAATACTGAAGCAGAAAATGAGCCAAACTACAACGATGAAACTTTGTTGGTTTTAGGTATTTCAAATAAACTATCGAAATAGCACTCAACCTCTGTTCGCTATTTGGAAAATTGTGCAGCTGTAAAATGAATGAAATAGTTTTCCATTTTCCACAACATTGAACTGTGCACAACAAACAAGTAAAATACGAAAAGAGAAAATGGCAAAGTTTCAAATTATACCGCATCGTCATCGCTCATCAAGCGCTAACCAACATCTGTCATTTTGCGTCATCGATTAAAATTAAAATGTTTACAACTGCAAAATGCCACGAACCAAAAACATAACGTAAGCTCAAGTTCTCAATCTCACTTCCCACATTTCGCTTTCTCTGTCTTTGTCTCTCTGCCTTTCTTTCCCACCCTCTCTCTCTCCCTCTCTCTCTTCCTCTTTCTCTCCCTCTCTCTCTCTCTCTCTCTCTCTCTCTCTTCCTCTCTCTCTCTCTCTTTCTCCCAACCCTTCACCTTTCTTGCCCCATTCCCCATTCTCTTTTACTTTATTTTTCAATCACACGTACGTTGGATATCTGAATTGTTGCTGTAAAATTTATCTTGAAAATATTTCATGTGGTATGAGTTGTGATGTGTTCATGTCATGGAAAAGAAGTTTTAAATGAATTCTAAAACGATATTTGAAATATTTGACCATGTCAAAGTGAATTTCATGTAATTTTTCTTGCAGAAATTCTAGTTTTCACATTGTTGCCACATTAAGTTCTACGCAAATGAAACGAACCATATTGATTATTATGCTTTCACAATTCATAATCATTTTACATATGATTAAACACATATCATATCAATTTCGACGAATACTAAAACTTCTCATCTCTCTCTCCTCTCTCTCTATCTCTCAACCCTGTTGTTTCGAATAAAAATGAAAATGAAATGGAAATTGGTATGCCTTTCAGCTAATAAATGAAAACATATGAAAAGTTCCAAGGTTCAATGTTTGGAGAAAGGATCAATGTCTAATTTAAGCCATATGATGTTCGGTATTTTTGCTATATCTATCTTCATTTCGTTGGAAATTTTCGAAGCGCAAACAATGCAGAAAACTTCACCAAAATTATTTTCTACTGAAATGAATCCATGGATACGGATGAATCTGTCAAATGGGCTAAAAATCCATCTCGATATCTATATGTCATCACATCTCAAATGATGGAGATTTAGGTCTATAACCTATGTGTGTGAGTTTTTTTTTTCACTCTTAATGAGCTAATAATTAATTGCGAACATCATTAGAAAACTTAATTAAATGTATGTGTAAATGGCTGTTGATGTTTCCATTGTTTATTCATTCCATATAGAATACATACGAATGACGCATTAAACACCGCATCGATCCATATTGAAACTATTTTTGGATTTAAATACATTAATTTCTTTTTGTATTTTACTTTGATACAATTCACAATGATCTCATATTGTAATGGTCAATTGAATTCAAGCTAATGCTTCAAATTCAATTATATTCTATCATATCGATTTTGCGGATGAATCGATTCGAATAATGGCATAAATCGATAAAATTTTATTACATGTTCAACTCATACTTCATATGATGCACAGTAGATTGACATTTAACATAGAATAAATCGAGTGAAAATTTTTAAATGCATAAAATTGAATTTTACGTCTTTCAAATGGGACACTTTTTTTCTTCGTTTATTTTTGCTTTTCTTTTTTTTTTAAATGTCATTGAATATACCAGATTCGTTTGGAATATTTTATTAAAAAAAAGGATATCATGTCACAAATGTATACAAAGTTCAGGCGGTATTTGATTATAAATTAGGTCATCCATGTACGGAATCACTTTTGTTACTATCTGCTTGTGTTGGCTGCTTTTTTTTTCTCTATGAAAATGAAAGAAAAATATGCAAAAAGTAATTTCTTTTCTCTTTCAAATATGATGTGATAAAGCAGCAGAAAAAAAAATGCTGATGTTACATATGGAAGGAAATTATACGATATATTCAATACTTTTAGCCAAGTTATGTGTTTGTGTGCGTTTTTAACTGAAGAGGCAGTCAGTTCATATGTGAATTGACCTCTTCGGCTTTTATCTTAACATCAAATAATGATAAAACTTTACATATATTTATGACCTTTTTAACCATTTTTAGTTCGTGTTTTGGATGGTTTCACACATTTCAGATAGAAAGTATCTGTACGAAACATTATGTGTGGGTGCGACAGGGCCAATGAGAATACCGATATCTCGATAGAATATGGTCAACATAAAGTCATGTGTGAATGTCATTTTATTTTATTTTTTTTTTTTTCTGTTGTTGCTATTTATGGCAAAATTGATGATAACAACAACAACAATAACAACAAAAAATCTCAACCGGAAACATCGGAGATACATTTTCACAAACACATTATACTAAATCATAGATAAAATAGCAAATAGTTTCTCACCAAAATACAGCTAGTGCAAAATAAAAATGGTCGAAAAATGCCAGTGTTCAACATTATTTAAAAGAACGAAAAACATGAAAGAAATGTCCTTTCTTCAAAAGAGTTATAGTTTCGTGTATAGTAACATTCATCGTTTTTTTTCTTCTTCTTCTTCTTCTTCTCTTTCGCACAAAATATTTTACGAGGTAATTTTTGTATCCATAGTAATTTTTTTTTTTTCGTCTCTTTTTTTTCTTAGCGTGTTTGTTCAAATGAATGTTTAACACGTAGTTATAAAGTTTTCGCGACTGAAAATTATCGATGCATTGAGTTTTGTTGAAGGAAATTCGATATAAATGAAAATACCGCCATTGAGACGATTGAAAACAACCTTTTTCTCACCCTATGCAACATTTCGATGGCTTTCAGAAAGGGAGCGGAGGAGGGTGGTGATGGAGGTGGGAAATGACACTTTTATTTTTCTCTTTTCAAACGTAGTGGACAAGATAACGTGCAAGAAAATGTCGTCGCCAACTGTGAATAACAATAACGGCAAAGAATTTAAGTCAAAACCCTTCTTGGTTGTCATTCAAAAGTGAAAAAAGCAACGTGTAATATACAGTTTTTTTTTTTTTTTTTTTTCATTCTTCATCTCATTCTTTCATTTATTTCGCCCGAATGTTTGTCATTCATCAAATATTCCGGAATATATGCTATTTTCGTTACCCAACATTGATAAAACATAATGGATGGTAAAAAGAATCGCCATTCGATATTTGAAAACTGCACGATAAAAAAGAAGAAGAAGAAATTGAAAAAAAAAAAATAGCGCAAAAACTTTATCAGAACATATTTTTTTGGTTTTTCGACAGTGACCCCAAATATCGACTGGCTTTTGTATAAAAATTTCAGTTGATTTGAATGGAAAATACAAACGGGACCAACAATTTTCGACATTAGCCATCAAAAATCGTTTTATGAACATCAAGTGAACGCATTCCATTTAAATTGGCCACATTACGGGACTCAATTTTTTTTTTTACGCTCAATTCAAACGGATACATTTTCCAATCATTCGCTCTCTCTATCTCTCTATTTCTCTTTCTCTCTCTCTTTCTCTCTCTCTCTCTCTCTCTCTCTTTCTCTCTCTCTCTCTCTCTTTCTCTCTCTCTCTCTCTCGCACCCCACTTTTCTATTACACCCATCCGCTACATCTACATTGTGACAGACGAAATGAATAACATAAAAATATTGTCATTCCATTTTCATTTGATGCATAAAAAAGAGAAAACGAAAATCACATTCGCGCCAAACTCATTTTCGTTTCCATGCTTTATGAACTGCTTACATTGTAATTATTTCAATGAAATTTATTCACTTGTATCTGTGTGTCTGTCTCAATGATGAATAAAAATCAAGTCGAGCAAGAAAGAAAGAAAGAAAGAAAAAAAAACTGGAAAAGAAAATGGCTCATTGACGATGTGATAACACACATTCAACCGGATTTTATGTTGTTGTTATATTTTGTTTCCTCCCTTTCTCTCTCTCTCTCTCTTTCTCTCTCTTTCTCTCTTTCTCTCTCTCTCTCTTTCTCTCTCTTTCTCTCTCTTTCTCTCTCTTTCTCTCTCTCTCTCTCTCTCTCTCTCTCTCTCTCTCACTTTCTATCTAAAGTTTTCTGAAAATTTCGCTTACGCTTGTGATGTACTACTGAAAACAGATAAAAACCGAAGAAATAGGACAAAAATCAAATGAACAATATTCTTGTTTCTTTGCTGTACACAATTTCTTGCTTATAATGCATGGAAATTCATGGGGATTTTCTTGATATGGCCAAAAGTTGAGATTATTAAATTTTATTTACAAACTTTATTTTTATGACACAAACATTTAATCATTTTCGTTTCGTATTTCCATATTTAACATGTTTTGAGTATGATGAAATGCTATAATAATGATGCATTTAACAATGATTTTATTCACTACTTTGATATCATACACAGTAAAATTTCAAGCAATATCATTACTATTAAACATGGTAAAACTGATGGCCCAGCACTGAAAATGTGTCAATTTGTTTTTGAATAATGGGATCTGTCGATTTTTATGCTACTTCATTGTAATAAAGTTTGAAATAAACTGAAATACCAACTGATCATTGAGTTTGAAGGCAATTTTAATAATATACAGGGAAGAAGAATTAACCTAAACGTTACTATGGTAAAGCATGTGGTTATAAAATCAGCTGGATACATGAGTAACGACTTTGTGTATTGTGCATTATTTCCGTTTAAATGATAATCGCACTGCAGCAACTACCCGCAATTAAATTGGATGTAATTCAAACGTACAGAGAGCCAACGAAAAACAGAAAGATAGAAAGTGAGAAAGAGAAAACGGATAATTGTGTGTTGAAATGCGTTTTCAGCAAACAATTGAAATTTTCGACGTAGAAATGTTGATGCGACAGTCATACATTATGAGAACTTTGGATGAAGCATAATAAAATACAACGGATCAAATATCGTACGCAGCCCACAAGCCCATCTACATAGATAGTATTGTTGGTTTGATATGAATCTCAATCGTATCACACACCCGACCGCATGTCCCACAAATAACAAAATGTATGTACAGTACACACACACACAAACACACACACACACACACATACCAACACAGACGATCCAACCATATGCTCGATTTCATTAATTTTCTAGATCCAGCGGCTAAATACAAGAGAGAGAGAGAGAGAGAGAGAGAGAGAGAGAGAGAGAGAAAGAAAGAGAGAAAGAGAATGAGTGAACACTAAACAGAATGTAAATATGCACAATTCGCACAAATCACATTTCACTGTTATCTGCAACCAAAACCTCTTTTATATACATAGATGTGCATATTTAAGTGTGTATGATCATACACATTCAAATCATGATAATAGCGGAAAATTCCTTAACTCACTTGCAACCATCAATTTGCATGGAAAATGGTGAAAAAAACCGGAAAAAAATGAGAAAAACACACACACACACACCAAACACATGAACAAAACTACACGCAAACACAATGCGGATATTATAAAATGTTGAAGCATAAAGTAATAAGTTTTCAACCCAAACTACAACCAGAGAGAGAGAGAGAGAGAGAGAGAGAAGAGAGAGAGAGAGAGTGAGTTTAAGTTAAGCGTGTGTGCTGAAACGACCGATGTGAACCGAACCATTTCATCCAGTTTATTTATTTTTTTTCTTCTTTCACCCATTGCCGAACTTACTGAACACAGTGTGTGACTTTTCTATTTTGATAAACAAAACTTTTCACTCCTTAATTCGACGATAAAATGCGTATGAAAAACGACAAAAAAACAAATATACTCACACACACACACATGTGATGAGCAACCAGCACATGAATGGATAATGAAACTTGGTGCGTTCCTTTCAATTTTACGTTAGAATGCACAAGCGAGCAAATAGACGAATTGTTGGTATTATAACGGCTCAAAGTGTATTTAGCATCACAGTACACTAACACAACCAATGGGTTGAACAATGCGAGAAAAGTGACACAGTTGAGAAAAGAAGAGTTAAAGAGTGTGAGAATGTGAAGAGAGAGAGAGAGAGCGATAGAGAGAGAGAAGAGAGAGAGAGAGAGAGAGAGAGAGAGAGAGAATGAGAGTGAGAGAGAGAGAATGAGTAATAGAGCAGACCGAAAAGAAAGAATGCTGGAAAGAGAGATAGAGCGAAAAATCAAGAGAAACACAGAGATAGAGAGAAGTCGAAAGTGAAGATGAAGTGAAGTGAAATTACACATGTTCACGAATAGTATTTTGTGGATGCCGTAGTGATATGTTGAACGATTTACATGGGTTTTAAGTGTATGGGCGAGGCCGGCAATCCTTTTTTGAGTCATTTGAATTTCTATTTTTCAGCACAGTTAAGCCAGAAATTTATTTTTGTCAAACACTTAACCAGAAAAATACAGACTATATTTGATGTTCGCTAACAACACAAAAGCTCTTCCGGCATTATCGTTCAACGTTGTGTGAATATATTTTTGATGTCATGGTTATTTATAGCCGAAAATAATGATGATAATAATCGCATTTTCTTAATGCAAAAACCACAAGCATAGCCACACATTTTCGTTTAGTGTTTTCTTGTTGAAGGAAAAATTGAATTCAATTTTCAAAATAAAAATGTGTGGATTATTGGGTAAGGATTTTTTTTTATTAAAAAATTTTACAAAAAAAAAAAATTTTTTTAAAAAAAAAAAAATTTTTAAAAAAAAAAAAAAAAAAAAAAAATTTTTTTAAAAAAAAAAAATCTCAATAAAAAAAAAAAAAACAAAAAAAAAAAATTATTATAAAAAAAAAAAAAAAAAAAACAAAAAAAAAATATTAAAAACGATAACGTAAAATTGCTTGCATGCATTTTGACCCACACACACACACACTCACTCACATACATTGCTGCATTTATGCAATTACTGATTCTAATCATTTTTGGTAAGAAGTTTCTGCCCATTGGCTAAAATTCAATTGAATTGTGTTTATGTATGAGTAAAGAATATTTCAAAACTATAAATGGAAAAGACAAAAGTTTTGAGTTGAGAATTTACTCCACAATTTCAAAGATAGAAATTTCAAAAATAAGCAATTTACAAAAGTTATTATATTGTCAGTGATTTTAGCTTTATCTCAGACAATGTATGGTAAATAGTTTAAAAGCCACTGGCAATGGTACAAGTTTTTTATTTACACCTTTGCCATGAATTTTATGTGCATTGAAAAAGATTTTAAGTTTAAACTGAGTGACGATCTAATCTGATCGTCATCATATTTGTGTTTAACCTCAACAACAAACATTTTGGCTTAAAATGCATTATTTTCATCATTAGTTGTCATAATAGTTTAAAGTAAAATCCTCAACATTTTTGGCTCAACTTGTATAGTGAATGACACTTCGGAAAATGTATACCGAGAATTGACGGTGTAATATTTTAAGAAAGCGATTATAACATAACACATTTTAAAGTGTTTTCTGGACGATTTTCTTGCCATTTTACAATACAATGCGAACAGCACTTTTGAATGCATTCATCCCCAATGAACCAACTTACAAACATTTTCATGTCATCATGAAACATTTATCTTTTTGAATATATTACAATACATGCTTACATTCAGCATATCATTAGAATGCGTAAGAAAAGCGTCCATTTTTGTTTTCATTTCATAGATAAACACACATATACACTCATACAGACACACACACACACACACACACACACACACACACACAATATATATATATATATATTGAAGTGTTTTGCAAATAGCAACAATCGTAACACATGTTGTGCCATTTATCTAAAAAGATACACAAATGCGAATGTATGACAAGGAATTATGTTCATCTGACATAATAATATTAATAAATGAAATGAGCATTTATAACGGATAGAGAGTATGATAAGACGGTGTTTGGTTCGTTAATGTATTCGTGTGTATGTAATAGAGAAGAAGAGAATCTTATAAGTCGTTTGAATTGAAATTCGTATATTTGGTAGCATTTAAAGTAGAAAATGTGGAAGTGCGGTGGTGAAATACGCAATCACAATGAAATATAATACAAAATTTAAGCTCAAAGCTGCCTTGTTCAGAAGAATATTCAACGAACTTAAGATGATAAACGAAAATCATTTGTTGTGTAGTAACGATATACACATTGTTCAGATATATATAATGGCATCAATTGTGCATCATCTTCTTTATAAAGCAATTCGATAGAATAGCTTAACAATTTTGAATCGTATCATGTACAATATAGTTCAACAATTAAAATTGCACTATTTTTACTTTGATGGTTACAAATCTACTCTGGTTGCATTGCATTTCTGTGAAATGATGACAATACCTACCTAGTGTCTACCAATTCATATTTAATTAAATGAATTTCAACGAATGACTTTGAAAATCCTCACGTGACCGGAAAATGATTTACGAAATCAAAATCACTTGAAATGTTCGAATTCAAGCAAATTTTCAACTTAAAAAGGTTTCTAATGTTTCAAAAGACATGTGACCGACTTGATGATTAATTAAAATAACATGAACAATGCATTGTAATTGAATACACTAATGTTTGACAACTAAAACCTTTAAGACAAAATGTTCTAATATAAGAGTCGTGCATATTGTACAGAAAATGAACTTCCTATATTTACTTAATCCAAGAACTTTGTCGTTTAAACTCATTCACATTTCGACAATTTCATTTAGTTACATTCGTACTATTGACCAATTAGCAAACAAGCTAAATGTAAACAATCATTTAGCTGACTTAGACAATTGATACGTTTCATTTTCTTTTCCAGTTCCTCTCTCTCTTTCTCTTTCTCTTTCTCTTTCTCTCTCTCTCTCTCTCTCTCTCTCTTTCTCTTTCTCTTTCTCTTTCTCTTTCTCTCTCTCTCTCTCTCTCTCTCTCTCTTTCTCTTTCTCTTTCTCTTTCTCTCTCTTTCTCTCTCTCTCTCTCTCTCTCTCTCTTTCTCTCTCTCTCTTTCTCTTTCTCTCTTTTTCTCTCTCTCTCTCTCTCTCTCTCTCACTCCCTTTTTCTCTCTGTCCTTACATGTTCTCCGATTCTCTTATTACATTTTACTGCATGTGTGATTATAACGTAATATGATTATCATCGTTTTCCATTAATCATGTAATATAAAACGTTGTTTGCAGAGCGAAGTAAATAAAGTAATTTTAATAAAGTATCATCAAATACCTTATTACATTATATTCTCTATTTTTCATTTTCTTTTTGAATATTGGCACGTTTTATTTATGAATTTTACATATTTTTTAAATAAAACAACTGGCGATATCTGTTTCGAAAAAATGCCAATCATTTTGTAATACGTGTATTCAAATGAATTGCATAAACTCTACAACGAAGAGAATTTTATTTCAAACAAATACAAAATATTCGGTATAATTTGATAATTTCGTATCATTCGATGATTCAAATTTAAAATTACAAAATTTGTTCATAAAAATGTATTTATTAAACCATTTCATTATTAAAATCGTTTCATTTTCAAACTTCAATTGAATGTCTATTTATTTCAAATAATTTCTTTTTATTTTTCATGATAAAACAACTTTCAAAATTTATAGCTGGAAATAAATTCAAATGATTTGGATGAAATTTTTAAATCAATTAAATTTCGATAAATATTTTCAATGTGTTGAAAAATATATGTTAATATTCAGTTGTCAATCATCAAAAAGAGTTAAGCATCGTCATTGTGCCTCATTTTGATTTTATTTTGAATTTGGTTTTGCCGCAATCATTTGAGCAAGAATTGGGTATATGTCATTGCAAGCTTTCGTAATTTCTTTCTTCATTTCGGAACAAGTGTCCCTGTAAAATAGATTTTTTTTTTTTCACCGTTACTCAAATTATTATTTTATTATACTATTTAATATTATACTTACTTATGTGCATATATATCGGCTAAATCCAAAACAAATTCATTCACCCCTCCTACATACCTGGGAAAAAAAACAATAAGTTAATGATGTGCATTGTGCAATAAATAATTTATAAAACCAATTAAGAAAAAAAGGGAAAAAAAAATGAACAAAAATTTGTTGAAAATCTAAAGAAATATGTAAAATCAAATGAAAACTCACTCTTTATATTTTTTTGGAGTTAACTTTTTGGATTCGTATTCAGCTTTATGGTTTTTTGCTTGTTTGTTAATCGCTTGGATGGTACCTTCAAAGTCAGAGCTAAATAATAATGGAATAAAATCATTGTAATCATCTGATTGATTGTATTAAACAAATGTTTAATAAGTATTTTTTTGTACTCGTATGTTAAAATTTCCTCAGGTATTTCGTCACATGATTCCCTTGGCCTGTTTGGATCTGGAATTATGCATCTAAAGAATAAAAGTGAATGAAAGCATTTTATTTGCTTGAATTAATCATTTTAATGCGAATAAAATGTCGATCGAAATTACTTATTTATCCATTTTTTAATTGGACCAAGTGATTTTTTAACATCTTCAACTAATTTTGGTTTAACATTAATTTTTATTGGATTTATTGCGTCATCGGCTACCTATTCAACCAATTGAATGAGAATTAAAATAATTTTACAATTTTTTTTTTTTTTTTTTTCAAATAAAATTTTTAAATTAAATTTTTCAACACACCAAAGCCACAACCAAACAACAAAATATAATTAAAGATTTCATCTTTAGTTTTTAACTGGTTCAATTTTCAAGTTGATTTATTCTCAAAAATATTGAGTGAATAAATAGTTCTTTCCTCGTATGAAATGTTCAAACTTCAATTTTTTATTTTCATTTACATCCATATAATATCCATTCATACATTTATATAATTATAATTTGATGAAAATGACATTCTTAAACTGTTCAAAAAATTCCTTAATTGTATTTTATCCTATTGCAGACAAAAATTTTTTTCGAACAAAAATGTGTTTACAGAAAAAAAAAAAAAAAAAAAAAATTCCATCGTATTGAATACACAATTTGTGTACACCATATGGCCATGAGACATTTGAAATACAAAAAAGAAGAAAAAAAAAATGATAAAATATAATAACCATAAGCTACAGACATGATGAAATCATCAAATTGCTACCCAAGTGGTATTAAATACATGATTAAATTCGAGTTCAATCGATTTCCATGCATTTCTGTGGAGTTTTTCGAAATCATGTATACGATTTAAAATATTCACTGAAGGCCATTCGATTTAAATCCTTATTTTTGAATGAAAAATTTTTTTAGCTGAAAATTTTTGAAACAATTTCAGACACAGATTTAAGGAAATTTTCAATTCATTTTGTTTGAATTAGGTTCGTTAAAATTTGAAATCGAGCTAAAACTTTCCCATTGGACTTGAAACAAGGCTTTTGTTTTTTTTGTATTTTTTTTTTTTTTGCGTTTATAATATAAACATGTTCAACATGACGATGTTTTATGGTATATTTGAAATCAAATATGCGATTCTGTTGAATTTTTTACAAACAGTATGCACACGAATTTAATCGTGTATTGTTGCTACTCGGGTAAGTAACGATATTATTCAAGTGTTTTCTTATAAAATGTATTTTCATTGAATAGACAAAGACGTTTTTCTTCATTTATTTGCTTATATTTCGTTCATTATGCCTTTGTTTCAAACCATTTTGATCTTCATATTCTGTGTTTTTTTTCTTCAGAAGATTCACAGTATTAATATCCAAGGCAATTTTTTCATTCATTATTTTGAATAAAACTTTAAACATATGGGATTGGTGATATATAAGTGATAATATCGGAATTGAAACAAGTTGTTAATACATCTTTCCGTACATACTTGATTTTTTTTTAGGAAATTGTCTTCTAGAACAATGGTTGTCAACAATCATGTTTCTCTGGACATTTCTCGCTAGACGAATCGAACTCGTGCGAGTTCCAAGTTAGTTCATACAAATTCTACAAGTTTTACGCGTATTGGTAATTTCGCTCCGCTGAGATGATGCTCTGTTAACAGTATTGACTATTGTGTTAACGTTTTTCCATTTACTGCGTCAATTTCTTTGTACAATTTTTATACAAAATTGAAAAGAAGAACTGCACCTATTAGTGCGCATTTTCATGTAGTTGAGTCCCCTTAGATTTCTTGTGGGAATAATAATAAAAATCGTTGTAATCGTAAACCATTGCTGGCCGATCATTCATGGTCTTGGCAACAATTTCTTTAACCTTATTCTAAGGCAAATTCGCATGAAAAAGAAAAAAAAAATGCGAAGAATGAAAAAAAGGACAATATAAAATAATGACATTCCATATATTTAATGTTTCCTTTGAAAAAATAAATCAAATTTGATATTCAAGCGAAATATTGTTATAATTGGAAGAAGAAAAATCAAAGAAGCATAAAAAGGCCTGTATGATATCATTTTGCATACATTGTTTACAGTTTAAATAAATGAAAAATTTCAATAAAGCATCATCAAACACCTTATCACATTACATTTCTCTGATTCAGAGACTCTGAATCTATATCACATACTCTAAAATTGTTGACAATTTTATTGTAAACGGAAATGTATTATTGTGTTTACTATTCATTGATGTTGAAAATATTTGAGATGAAATTCACATAACCGAAGTTGTATAAGAGAAATGTATTTACAACTTAACGGAAGTATGTTGAATATTTCAATAAAAAACAAAAAAAAAAAAAGAAGAAAAAAACTCTTCATCGTATTAATATCAAATGTGAAGAAAAAGAAAAAACTCGCAACATAGTTAAAAATTGAATTATTGCTATTGCTTGAATAGAAATGAATGAGACTCATGTGCTCTAAATGATTAAATCTAGCTTTTTCTCATTTCCATTCTTAATACAAATAAAGTGGAAACTTTTACTCAGCGCTTAGTATACTGCTATTATCTAGTGATTCGATGAATTTTCTAAACTTTGAATACAACCGTTTAATGTTATCTATTCAAGGTTCACATGCCACATTGAATATGTGTTTTTGTATACGATGAACCATATATGCCATTCAAAAGAGACTGTATCGGCTGCAGTGGCACACGCCATTGTGCTTAACTGCTCGTGTTCAATCTTACTTTTTGCCAATTCATTTAATCCCCATTTGCCGTTCACAACAATCAAGATGTTACTTATTACCCTGACGCATACAATGTATAAGAAAAGTATTGAATTTAATTTGAAAATCTACGACAACACACATACACATACACATACATGTACACATCTACATGCAGTCAATGTCAACTTGAAATTATAAATTATCGATACTTACAAGTTACGGGCGTTACAACTTTTTGAATTGAAAGTTATGCCACCCATATCAACGAGCAAGGAAAAAAAAAAAGAAAAAAAAAAGAGAAATGAGTATTGATTTGGTATCTGAAAATGCCCCAAACGTTTTATTTCACGTTACACCTTGCTAGTTTCCTGAATGTGGCATATTCTCCTCTTTTTGTTTGCAATTAAAATATTCAAAATACATTGACGAAGCACACCCGTTTTGGCAAATAAATTCCCTATCATGAATTCTCAAAGCCACATGGATTAAATTATGAATGTAATACATTTGATACATATTCATATTCGTTTTCACATATCATTTAGAGAAACAAAGTGTAAGAGAGGGAAAGTTGTAATGAGAGAGTAGAAAACCATTTGAATTTGGGGAGGATGGGGCTCGGTGAGTAACATAATATACGTGAATATCGTTTATTGTTGTACGTAGCAACATTTACATGAGAGATAAGACAATAAATGTAAAACAATCGTTTTCACTTTCATTCACAATGTGATGCACACAAACAACACACATAGAAATTGAGATAATCGGCATCTCGCTAAAACTCATTTATACATAAGACGCATAGAGGAAAATAAAGATATGAATAGACATAATGTTGCTGAGGTTAAGGAATCAAGTGAAAGTGTGTGTGTGTTTGTGTGTGTGTGTATGTTTGCGATACAAAAGTTTTGTGTCGATTCGCAGAAATATGCATATTTTCCAACTCACCCAGTTAAATGTATTTGTGTTTGATAAGAAGCAAACAACAAAAATACAGTTATTTTCATTTTGGCTTCGTTTTCATTGTAAACAATATAAAAAATAGCACAAAGTTCTACGAGTGTTTATGACACAGTCATGAAAACTCTTCTATTATTTCGTCCATTCAAAAGTCGCTCGGTGATCCATTTTACAAAAGTAAAAAAACAAAAAAACAAAAAAAAAAAAAAAAAAAAAAAAAAAAAAACATTCACATTGCGTTTGTTATTCATGACATAAGAGATTGTTGTGCGAACAGTGATAATTGGCACACATTTTTCTATTTCAAAAACAAAAGCTTAATATTTATATGACGTTTGCTCTCAACACATTTCACTCAAACACTCACACTTACGCAGTTCAAAACAAATTTATGAAAAATGATCAATTTATTGCTTCCGCAATGAAAACACGTCAACCCCGAAGCCCATAAGCCACACATTTTACATTTTACATTTTATTGTCGTCGTCGTTGTTGTCTTCGTCTCTGTCGTCGTCGTCATCGTCTTTCTTGTGCACGTGTGTGTTTGCATATCATATGAAAAATGCAAAGTTTTCCGCAATACAACATGAATATAAATATTTATTTTGGGCGAAAAAGTTTTACCAGATGTGAAAAGTTTTGTGTCATAATTTCATACGATCTGTCGCCCATTGTTAAATAAATAGCATTCGGAAATGAACGCATTGACATAAAGCAAGTATGGAAAATTGTATGCACAACAAAATCATATATTTATTTTAATACTTTGCACAATGGAATTTTACAAAAAGGATGCCAAAATCATTTGATTTTTGTGGCAGTCAAAATGTCATCAACAACAATGTTGTTGCTGTTGTTGTTACCTGACACATTTCCGGATTTCGATAATACTTTTGGAAGGAAATTTGTTGATTTCTACGACGAACAAAAGTCTAAAATTAAATTTCTATGGTGAATGCACCAATTGGAATTCAATTTAAATTAAAATCACAATAAACAAATGCCAAATATTTTCATAAACTGCCGCAATTGCAAATGGTTTCGTAATGAAAATTCTTTCGTTGTATATTTACGCGTATATTCAAAAACTGAATTGTATTTTACCGTATTTAGTTTAGCCAAGGTTTGTTGAAATGATGGAAGGAATCAAATTATGGTGAGTAAATGAGATTGTTATTTCGCTTGCATCGGATAGATTTGTACATGCAACACAAATTGCGCTATAAAAAAAAAAGAAGCGAACATCTACCTAAAACCATTTAAATATTCAACTATCGAATGAGTTTAATGAGTTCATCATGGTTTGCAAATAAACCTACTGGTTTCGCTTTAAATTTATTCAAAATTCAAACGAAATGGTATTTTCAAATCAATACCATTAGTTCGATTTGTATTTGAATTTTGTTGAAAACATTACGTTTCTCATCACTAATTGCCTACAGTTTCTATATAAAATCCACTAATACCACTAATAAACTCTATTTTCAAATGATACGGTACACAAACTGCACTATTTCATGCTACATCTCGCGTTGCATTGCGCATGCTGCGCCCGGAAGGTTGTGTTGTTGTTTGCATTGCTGTCGTGGGTGTCATGCTATAGACATTTCAGAGGAAAATTGTACACTTTTGAAAGTTTTTGTAATATAACACTTCATCCAATAAGCAAGTTAATTTTCAGCCTCGACACTTTTCTCTTCTCCAAACAAATACAATATTAAATGAGTCAAATAGGCCAAAAACCGGTGAATAGTCAACTTTTTCTCTGGAATTTGGGCTTGTCATTTTAATGGCACCATAAGAATTTCATTGAAATTAATTTACAATTAGCTCACAGTAATTATATAGTCGAATAATAATGTTACATTGGATGGCAAGTCACTGTCATTCTATTTGCATTTGTAATCAAATCAAATAGCAATTTTTGGGAATAAGTGCTTTATGCTCTGTTACGTATACCATATTATGAGATGGTTTTTTTTTTTTGTCTTTTTGTCGGTTCGTATTTCGTTCATTTCTTTGAAATTATAAAATTCGTTCTGTAACGAAAATTGCATTAAACGGAAATCCTGGCCGAAATTATTTAGCATATCAAATAAAGTTATTTTGACAGTTACTGTACGATAATATGCATTTGATTTTGTATGAAAAAGACCAAGCCAATTAATGTTTTATCAAATTCATATTACAGTCGCCTACTAATTTGGAATAAATGCAAAGTTTACATTTTGTACATTGTTTCGAAATTGAATTTAATGTCACCATTGGGAAATATTCTCTGGATATTTTCCATTTCCTCATTGTCTCTCATTCTCTGTTTATTCATTTTCTCTTTTTCTTTTCATCTCATTCCAATTGTCTACTTATTTCACATTTTATCCATCGTTCAACCTTCCTCGCTCTCAAATCCCTTTCGTTCCTTCATTCTAATTGTTTGTCTCTTTCTTACTTTTATACAGGTTTTCATTCCTATTTTCTGGTAATCACTGAATACAAAACACGCTTTTTCTCGATTTCAATATCAAAGTCTATTCCTATTTTTTGATTGAGTTAAACAAAAAAAAAAAATTGTCAACTCAGTGTCTAATTTGATTAAATTGACTCCAAAATTGAATCAACTTGCAAATAAAGCTCGGTGTACGTAATTTTTGTCATGAATATACGTTGTGTCCTGTGGTCAAATACGTTCTACCATTTTTGCTCATCCATGTACGGTGAGGTATTTTGCATGAATTAAACCTTCAAACTGAATAATTCAGCACGATATAAAAAAAAGGCCGAGTGCAAGGTGATGGAGGAAAAGGCACACATTTCAAGAATGAATTAAACGAGAATGGATTGTAATCGATGGATATGTTTGGAAATTCATGTAAAGATGCTGTGCATAAAGTGCAATGAAGCTGCTCATCCACATATACACACACACACACACACACACAGAAAGAGAGAGAGAGAGAGAGAGAGAGAGAGAGAGAGAGAAAGGGAGAGAGGCAGAGAGTAAGAGGGAGAGGGAAAGAGAGAGAGAGAGAGAGAGAGAGAGAGAGAGAGAGAGAGAGAGAGAGAGAGAGAGAGAGAGAGAGAGAGAGAGAGAGAGAAAGAGAAAGTGAGAGAGAGTGAGGCACACTAAGAATGTTGAAGAGAATGAGCGACTTCATCGACAAACTTGTCTATTTAATAATGCATTTGAGTTCAGTTGTACGATCAGCAGACATAAATAAATTAGATTCAATATTGATGCACTTAAAAATGGAGAAAAACCTCAACTCAATTTGTGCTCGATGCGGATTTATTGAGCACATGCACAGATGAACACAAGATTATTGCAAGAGTTCATCTTGACATTTTGCCAAAAAAATATTTACCTTGAGCACTCAAAAAGCTCTAAAGATTAAGCTTCATTGAATGACGGTTGGAGATGGTTGGGTTTCAATATATTTATTTTTTTTTATTTTTTTTTTTTTCTTCTTCCCTTATTCTTCGGTGAAATGATGAAGAGTGGAAGGAAGAAGTTTCGTATACTGTGAGATAATTTGTTTTTGATGTTAAACCACCAATGATTGTGCGAAACCAATTGATTCTTGATTTTGTAGCTAGTTAGTAAAAGTTTATTGAATTTTCTGCCATTTGCAGAAGATCGCATTTTGAGCACAATTCCTTCTTATTGCATCGGTATCGATGCATATACACAACATATACATTTATATGATATTCGATTTCTATGCCACTCATGTTCATATTAAAATCGAATTTTGTGTTTATTCTAATCTCAGAATTCATGTGAAATACCATCTTTCCCAGAACATATTGCCCTTTCAATATTTGCTTATTTCCAACTAAATGAATATGTCATACAATTTTGTGTACAATCAGCATTGAATATATTTTTGGATACCAAAGAATGGACACAATATGCATTTTATGATGACACCGGATTTCGATCGAGAAATCATCGAATTTCAATGAGCGCATGTATATATATATATATATTTAACTATAGCAACAAATGACAGCATTTTCGTATATTCAGCATATTCTCTGAACAATGTTTGTTTTTCAAAATTGATTTTTCGCCTTTCGATACTGCAATTGTGCCAAATTGCATACTGAGTTTTTGTTTAGCATATCCAAAAAAGAGAAAGAGGGAAGGAAGGAGAAAGAGAGAGAGAGCAAGAGAGAGAAAGACAGAGAGAGCGAGCAAGAGAGAGAGAGAGAGAGAAAGAGAAAGAGAAAGAGAAAGAGAAAGAGAAAGAAAGTGAGAGAGAGAGAGAGAGAGAGAGAATGAGAGAGAGAGAGAGAGAGAGAGAGAGAGCGAGGGAGAGAGAGAGAGGGAGAGAGAGAGAGGGAGAGAGAGAGGAGGAGAGAGAGAGAGGGAGAGAGAGAGAGGGAGAGAGAGAGGGAGAGAGAGAGTTAGAGAAAGGAAGCTCGGTGATCAAGTAAACTGCATAATTGGCAAACCAAAATTACTTAAACAATCATGACCGATATATCGAAGCAAATTCAATTTGAAGATTTTTCGTTAGAAAACTTCATTGCACTTGTGATGCAATTCAAAACAAGAATAGAAAACTTAAATAATGAACTGTATTGATACGATTCGGTAACATGCATATATAATCAAATTGGTTTTTATGCGAATTTTATACTTTGTTGCAAAATATTTTATTCATTTTGTTGCTAAAAAGGAAAGTGAACATTAGTTGTTAGTTCAAAAGAGAAATAGTTTAATTATTTGATCACCAATTTGTTTTAGTTTCAAGGAAATGCATTGAAACTATCCCAAGCAAAAATAAAGACGCATTTTTACGTTTCGTTAACGCAATGCAAAGTAGTGTCACACTCATTACATGTTTGAAATTGCTACGTGCACTTGATTGCTATGAATAAACGAAAAATAAATTTGTACGCACACAAAATTGCCAAAATTCATTGTTATGAACGCAGACACAAATGATTCTGGTGACTTTCGTACAGCGAGATTGTGAAAAAGAGTATGACAGTATAAGAATGAGTGTAAGAATGAGTGTGAGAAAGAGTGTGAGAAAGAGTGTGAGAAAGAGTGTAAGAAAGAGTGTGAGGAATAGCATGGAAGAGAATACAACATTGAATAGCGAAAAATCTGAATATGTGTGCGCCGTTTGAAATGGTCTTAAAATATATTCTTGTATACATTTATTTGTTTATTTTCTCCAATTCCGTCTTTGCCTTCTGTTTCTGTCGTTACAAAGATATATACATAAATCGAATTTAGAAAAAAATGCATTTGCAAAACCTTTGAACAAAATGAAAATGGACTAAATTTCAATTAATAATATAAGTTTTTTATTTATTTAATTATGTTATAATTAAATAATTAATTTTCATTTTGTTCAAATGTTTGCATTTTTTTCTTAATTCGATTTATGTATGCACGTAGCAATTTCAAACATGTAATGAGTGTGACACTACTTTGCGTTGCGTTAACGCAACGTAAAAATGCGTATTTATTTTTGCTTGGGTATATGTTATTTCCACAAGAATTTATTTATTTCTTGGTAAATATAAATGGTATTCGAGGTAATATGGTAAAATACGATTTTATATCGAAATTTTAACCAAACATTATCATCAAATATTTATAGAAATTGCAACAAAATTCATCTCATGTTCGAATATTGAACGAAAGCAATCAACAGAAAAGGCTATTCAACGGAAAGACTATTTCACTAAAGTAATATTCAGCCTCTTGTTATTTATTTTTTTCTTCTGTTTTGTCTTCCTATCCCTTTCAAACAAAACAAATACGATTGGTTTACTGAGTGAAATGACTTTTTGGTAAAATCAAAGCTATATCATTCATGAACCTATAGTAAGATATTGGATCGAATAGCAGAAAAATCTATCAATTTCTTTTCATGCTGTGCACAATCAACAAAAACACCAACAATAAATGTCTTGGTTCATTATTCGTTCGTTTTTCACATTAAAGCCAAATCGAAACCAATGCCCAAAAATTATTACCGTAGCAAAAGAGAATATACTATATATTTACAAAAAAATAGAAGCCAAACAGCGAATGCGGAGAGAGAGAGAGAGAGAGAGAGAGAGAGAAAGAGACAATCCTTTTGTCAGTGTTGAACGTGATTTATTTGTTTTGGGTAGACGTTTATTATGAAGCTTCATGCTGTTAGTCACCAAAAACAACAAAACACTCCCATCACCACTGAGCGCGTTTTTTTTTCGCCTGACTATTCACTGGACTACTAGCCCGTCGTATGAGCGGTCCGCACGAGAATGAGTCTAGTTTGTGTTTGCGATTCGATAAGATTTATGTTAATATTATAGAATCGAATGGTTCCGAATGAAATGAATTTGTTTTTTTTTTACCAACCGAGAATCGATAGATATGTGCGAATCAAATCGAATATGTGTACGGGTATTAGGTACGGTTAACAAACCAAACGATGTTATCTCGCGTTGGAAAAAAAAACCAGTCCAATTATAATGTTAACAGACCATCATGGTTAGGGGTATAGATAACCCAGAGACTATCCACTTTGAAACAATGGCGTAAATAACACCGTTACAAAGAAAAAGGGGGAAAAAAACAACATCAATAAAAAGCATATCATGTCATTACTCGCCCGTTCTTTTTTTTTTCTTTTCACATACACACACACAACATACAATGCTAATAGATCTAATACTCGGTTCCAAAACATTCCGATACAATGTGCAAATCAAAATGATCAAATAATTGACTTATCAATGATTTTCCCTAAAGACATCCAATCCAAACAATGACACTAAATGAGATAGCACTTTCTTATTCAAAAACTAATTATGTGTATCCAGTTGCAATCTATTTAAATCATATTGTTTTTGAAATCATTGGTCAAATTTCATTGAACTAATCACAATTGAAAATCTATCAAAACAAAAACCACTACTTATTTGATGCGATTGCAGACAATACATCACTATACAATTTTCAGTTCATTTGATTGGTATTGTGTTACTTGGGAAACAATTCAAGCTGATGATGGATGACACTTCGTGGTATTTTATTACACTCACTTTCAATGGTAATGAATATTTTAGTGTAAAAATTACGGACATTCATTTATTGCTATTAATAATGTTATTACATTGCTGCAAATAATAAAAATAAATGGCCACTGGTTACATTGTTGTATTTCATCGATCGTCAAAAATAGTAGGTGGTCTATGATACTGAGCAATTGGAATGACTGACGAGCACAATTTGCGCTTAATACGCGCCAAAAAATTTTTCGACCAAAAGCAAGCATACGTGGTTTTATTAAATTCCATTTGATGCGGTTGATATTGAGATGTGCACACCACACCAAAGCCGCATTGCCATATTTCATATTAATCTAAAATGGACATGTAATAAATTGAAATGATGCCGATACGATTTTCGAATTTCATTCAGATATACAGTCATGTTATGCTACAAAGAATCATGCAAATAATTTGATTTATTTTCTGACCACACATGCACATTGACACGATTGATTGAACCGCACACACGGTCAATTTAATGTATTATGGAAAGCAATTTTTCAATATTTATTCATTATTTTTTGAATAAAAGATGATTGGTTGGTGCGTATAACAATGATAATTCCAAGGAATTTGTGGAGTGAAAACAAAAAAACAATCTTGGATTTCTAACCAACACAATCTCAAATGCAAATGAATAAAAGATGTAATGCATTGTTTTCCATTGTATGGAAGATATTAGCACTGATTTTTACAATAGATTATTATTTCATTTTATACATTGTCACCAAACAAAATATTCAAATAGATATTTATCAGACATTGTATGATATGACCATTTTTGCATGGCTTCATTGTTGTTACATACGCAATTCAACCTTTGTTACATACGCAATCCAACTCAATAAATAAAGTCATGAATTTTGCTTTTGGCGCAAAAACAAAAGAGATGGCCACAACATTATATGATGCGATCATTAAAATGAATTTTCTATCGACTAAAGCAACAAGAATATATCGTATCGTTTTAACGTGCACTCGCGTATGTGTTTGGGTATTTGTGATGAAAGCATTCTGTGATTATTTATTTATTTGCACTTTTTATTGACCATTAAAAAATATGGTATCCCCAAAAATATTTATGTGGTTAACGTAACCACCGGAAAAGCATAAAAATGCCTATCACACACAGGCACACACTCACAGACACACTCACAGGCACACTCACACACATATACATTTCTCGCTGAACTAGCTGTGAAATGTTGCTTTCAAGAAATTCTAAAAAAAAAAAGTTTTCTGCATGCTGAGCGCTTGAAACTGCGTTGTTTTTTTTTTTTCTTTTTATATATTTTATTTTTTTTTTATTTTTGTTTCGTTCCCGGGTACAAAGAACATGTGCAACCCTCAACGCACCAACACATCCACACATGACACACACGATGCTACAAAAATGTATATATATTTTAACACAGTTTTATAGTATAAAATATAAAATTGAGCAATAAATAATTTTCACGCTTGTTAAAACAAGTATTTCTTCAATTTATAAACGGGCAACAGCATCGCAATCGGCACAACAAAAATAATATGAACGATTTGAACTGGTTGTTGTTGTTTTTTTTTTTTATAATCTTCATTGAAATTGTCGGGAGAAAGCATTGGTTTCTCTATTTCAATCGGTCAAAAATGAAAATGTTGTAAGTAGTAACAACATTTAGAACAATTGCGGTTCGTTTATTTTGATGAAATCCATAAAAATACATCTAGAGGAGCAACGTTCAGCATTCTGCTTCTGGTAAATTTTATATGTAGGATAATATATAGCACACAATATTGAATTATGTTTTTTTTTTTCTCACTCGGCATGACACAAGCAAATTTCAACACAACATAATCTAAATGAAGAAAAAAATGTATGAAGCAAGATACAATTTTCTGCGAATGCAACCAACGAAAATGTATTGGTAAAAGTATCCTTCGATCGGTGGTGCATCATTTAATCAGCAACGAGTTTGTTCAAGCTGAAACAAGGATGACCTTTCACAACATGTCCGTATACGACGATCAACAATTGTAAAAAATTGAACCTCCAACTAGCAAGCATAAAGTAAGAAAAAACACCTCTTTCTGTCTCTATCTCTCATTCTCTCTCTTTCTCTCACTCTCTCTCTTTCTCTCTATCTCTCACTCTCTCTCTTTCTCTCACTCTCTCTCTCTCTCTCTCTCTCTCTCTCTCTCTCTCTCTCTCTCTCTCTCTCTCTCTCTCTCTCTCTCTCTATCTATCTATTTCACTCTCTCTCTCTTTCTCCCTCTCTAGTCTATTTGACTTTATTGTGATGCTCTGGTTTCATGTGTATATATTCTCCACAATGCTTTGGTTAGAAAATCGAAAAGAGTTTATATTTATTATAGAATGCATTTTGGTTTCGGCGCTGGGTGACATTATTTTGCACCGTATGGATTTTGCTCATTTTACCATCATAAAATGTAATAAAATGAAATAAAATAAAATCTATGTCCTGCGCCATGCACTCGACACTGGCATTTGGCAGCTCTCAACTGAAAGTGTTTCAACAACAACAACAGCAACAACAAAAAAGGGAAAAAGGAAGAAATAAGAACTCTCATATTTTTTTCTTTACTCTCTTTCAACCATTTGCTCTCCCTCTCTCCTTCACCTTGCCATCTTTCGCATCGTTTCTGGTCATTGGTTTCCATTTTCTGACTTTCGGTTGTGGTTATTTTCTACATTTTTCTTCACTCGAATAGTCTAACCCCCCAGGAGATTTCTATTATATCGTTCATAATAGAGCACATTCCAAAGTGTCGTTTTTTTTTCTCTGCTTCTTCTCTTATTTGTTCCATTTTTACGGGCATTTTCTCTTGATTTTCTGTGTTTCTTTCATTGCGTAATGCGAGAACAATGCTAAAATCCCTTGAAACATGATCAATTGGCATACTATAAACACTACAAATCACACAAATACTTTCCACATCGACACACCAATGAAAAAGCTTTTTGTGATTTAAAGTCTGTTCGAGCGATTTAATTTTCAAAAATGAAGTGATCAAAAAACGAAATACTTAAATTAAATGGAAAATCTTTGAGATACCACACATCGATACGAATCAATTTTGATGGCCAACTTAAAATGGCTAGCGTATATGGATGAATGTGTAAATACACGATGAATACATTTGGGGATACAATGATTTCCGTATTTTCTTGAACTTTCCATTGAAATCTAAAAATAAATGAAAATCCTTCATTTTCATTCACTTGTTGATTTTGAACAGACTCATTTTATTTACGCTATTTCTGTACAAAAAAGAAAAAAAAAATACTTTGTAAATATTCTTCAATCTCTCTGAAAACTCAAAAGTAAGAATATTGTCACGATGTTCGTTCTCAGAAACAGACCAGCTTTACTTGATAACAGAAAGAGTTTGAAAAAAGAAAAAAAAAAGAAGTTAAGTATCGATTCTATCTCTTTCCACTTCTTTATAAATCAACCGCAAAAAAAAACGGCCGAAACAAAAAAAAAAAAAACCAAATACATCAATGACAGCCGTTTACTGTGGTCACTTTAACATCTCAATTTTTTTTGTATTGGGTCATCAACCGCTTTGATTAAAGACTTACGGTTTTTTGTCCATCATATCGTATCAAATATAGGCGCCAAAATTTTCCGGATCAATAAATCCTATTTAGCCGCAATGTGTCGTTGTATCCTCTGCTATCAACAAAATGAATAGATTTTTTTTTTCTTTTTTCTTTTTTTTTTGTTAAGCATGGAGCTTAACATGTTCATTCGGTTAGTTTATTTGCTTTGGCTTGTTTGATCCAACATGTCACAAAGATGAAAATGTGTTCAATTTCATTTGTGACTGGTCAAGCAATCATTTCTTTTTGGTTTATCTAACACCACTACCGCCACCACTACATCAAAGGTAAAAATTCGAGAAAAAGTTGCATCCGTTTTGAAAACCGATGAACTGTATGAACATGTGTGTCATGAAGCTATGTTCATCATTGATATTTCGTGCGGCTATTTTGTGCCTCAATATTTCTCTTTTTTCTTCTTTTTTTTTTTTTTTGTTTCTCTATCCATTTGACTGTTTAGTTGGTCTATTGGTTGATGTGCTTTAGCACATATTATGTGGATTGTTATGGTTGCGATGTTAGGCTAAATTCCAATAAGCTGTCAAGGTGTCAATAAGCGTTGAGTCAACGGAACGAAAAACCAAACGCGTCTCAACCGTTACAAAACAACCGTTACACATAGGTGTTGCTGATTTAATCAAAATAACGATCTACACACACACACACACACACACATACACAAACACAGCCACATCACCGGTAATAATATGGTTGAAACGATATGTACCATTTCACGATAAAGACGAAACATTGGTTTTGCTTAATGTGCAAACAATGTTTTTTTTTTTATGTATCACAGATATGTGGTAAAGACAGTCAGTCAGGAAATGAGTAAGAAATTGAAATGGCGCCACGTTACATGTTTTCTTTTGCAATCACTAGCGCAAAACTACGACAATAATTGAAATGGTACACGTTTTGTAGCATTGAAACTGAAATAATGAGGCCAATACTGAGGGGAAAAAAACATCATTTTCACTCCTCTCTCTCTCTCTCTCTCTCGCTCTCTGGTTCTCTGACTCTCTTCCTCTGTGTCTGCCTCTTGTTTGCTCATTCGTTCTTTATTTGTCTACTTTTTTCATATCGTTCTCGCTCATACCTTTCTCTTTAATATATCGTTTTTTGTTCATTCGATACATTACATAACGGAATTGTCATTTGAAGCTATGGCTTGAGTGCTGATGGTGATGGTACTGAAGACCGAAAAAAAAAAATCATATTCTCTATCTCTTTCTCTTTCTCTTCTCGCTCTCTCTCTCTCTCTCTCTCTCTCGTTCTCCCTCTCTCTCTCTCTCTTTCTCTTTCTCTCTCTCCCTTCCTCTCTCTCTTTTTCTCTATCGCTACTTTTCCTAATTGGATGTCATTCGATGACTTAGATACAACAAATGGAATGTTCGTTTTCTTTCTCAATCACAGTCAACCAATTTGCTGCTTCTCGATCCATTTATGTTATTGTAATCAAATAAAGTGGCATTCTGTTTCGATTCTATTTATTTTTATTTTTGCAAGAAAATCGATTCGATTCGATGTGAAGGAATCATTGTGGCGATTCCATTGCACACCTACTCAATGCAATAGCGGCATAAATCGAAGTAACGAAGAACAAAATATACATCAAATAAGTGATGCGCTGCATCAATAAAGCAATTGCACAATGAATTACAAATCAAAATCAATCTCTCCAATCAAGTGGAACAATTTCAAAGAGAGAATAGAGCAAAAAAAAAAAAACAAACAAACGTTAACTGTCATTGTCTGAGCACAAGCAAGAAGAATAAAGAAAAATTCTCTCTTCTCTCTCTCTCTCCGACACACATACACGCACTGAAAGTAAATATATATCGCAGCCATTTTTTACTTCTTTGCCATTATGGATTTTTAAGAATGAAATTGCACATGGAAAATGAAGTAAGTCGAAAGACAAACAAAACCAATTGAAAATAAAACGCCAAAATGCATTGAAACAAACAAATGGCATTTTCCACATAAAATAAATTACATAATTTCGTTTGAGTGGAAAAACATGAAAAATCGTACTTTAAATTGTTTAAAGGAGCTCCCAGCCCCAGCTCCCGGTTCTCTCATATGCTTGGCTGGTTTTTTTTTTGTTTTTCTGGTTCCATTTATTTGATCAAAAATGGCATTTTTATAAATGTTGAAATAAACTCAACTCGCTCTCTGCTGTCTGTTTTCTTTGTAATGCTTTCAGCAACATCGTTTTTTACAGCTTCTGAATGCCGTTGATGCTGCTGTTGTTGTTGTTTTCCCGTTTTCGTTGATTCAACTAACGTAAACAATATTCGAATCTCAGTAACAAAAAAAAAACATATAGAGCAAAAAGCATTTTCAATCTGAACACGTTGCTGTCCATTTGGTTGTTCAATTTACTGTTGTATTGTATGATATTTGGCAAAACAAATCGCTTTCATTACATTTTTACTGAATATTCGATTCAATCGAAAATTATCTCGTTTTTATGCTGCTCCTCGTTCTCGATGCTTACTCGTTCAATCTTTTTCACTTTTTTGTCTCTTGCATATTCACAATAACATTGAAATAGTTATGTTTATTAACTGCGCTATCCGAATAAACTCATTTTTGGTTGCAATTTTATATTTTATGCACTCACTTTATTCCAACCTTTCTTTCTCCCCATTTTCCCTCTTTTTCCCCTCTCCCCCATTTTTCCCTTCCGTCCTTTTTCTCTAAACTAACAGCAAATCGGCCGCTCAGACACGAACACCCATAAATTGGATAAACAAAGACAAAGCCGATGGCGTTGTTCACAGCCAAAGAATAAAATGCAAAAGCTGTTGGAAAAATTTATTGGTTCGACGGTTTTTATGCGCAAACATGTGTATATATGTATATGTCTCGAGTTGCCGCATTTCGTCTGAAAATTGCAATATTGCATTTGGCAAAATGCCCAATTGAAATTATATTCTCGCAGACAATCACCGATGAACCATTTTTTGATCGCACATTCATCGAGCAAAAAGAAAAAAAAAAAGAAAAAAGAATGTATGTATATCAAGCCAGAAATATTATTTTCGATTTTGCTATCCGTTTGGGATTTCATGATAATTATCAAAAATCCACTAATTGATCGTTTTTCATTTGATGGCGCATTAAAATTGAACGAAATACCCATTTCAATGGATTGCCGATTCCATTTTATCTTCATTTTTTTTTTTTCATTTGGGTTCTCTGTGCGTCTTGGTCATGAGTAAACCACTGAATGAGCAATAACTTTGAATCCGGGGTAAATCTTTATCAGCTGGTAATATGAAAATGTTCAGAACAAGAATGGGAAAAAGTTCACTCATAAAAAAACATTCACATAGACAAAACAGACACACACACACAGACAGAGAGGAGGGAGAGAGAGAAAGAGAGAGAGAGAGAGAGAGAGAGAGAGAGAGAGAGAGAGAGAGAGAGAGAGAGAGAGAGAGAGAGAGAGAGAGAAAGAGAGATAGAGAGAGTTGAAATCGTTGCCAACAAATGTTAACGGAACAAGTTTGAAGACAAATGCTCATGTTCTTGTTCATTTCACAAATAAAATTGGCTCTAACTCGAATCGTTCGCACATTTGCCTCGACACAATATTAAAGTGGTATATTTCGGATGCAATAACTTTTCTACCTTTTGCATCGATTGAAACACGATTTCATTCGGTCAAACCATTATATTATCAAAGAAATACAAATATCAAATAAAATTGAATAGGATGGAATGGATAACGGTCTTTTTTTTTCTTCGCATTTTTATTCGGCTTGTTGCCGGAAGTTTGATCATATAATAACTGCCGGAACATAACATTAAATTCCACAAGTTAATATTTATTGATCGACACCGGCATGAAATCTCACACTGACCTCACATCGTTGCAATAAAAACTTTTGACTTTCCAAACGAGAGAGAGAGGGAGAGAGAGGAGGGGGAGAGAGAGAGAGAGAGAGAGAGGAGAGGGGAGAGGGAGAGGAGAGAGAGAGAGAGAGAGAGAGAGAGAGGGAGACAGAGAGAGGGAGAGAAAGACTGACTGAAATTACCACAAAATAAATAAAAAAGAAAGGATGAAAGGGAAAAAGAAGAAAAAAAAAGCAATTGTGCTTCTGTAACTGGCTTTATGGACTTGAAGTCAGAAAATGTGTGGTCAATTGCACTTGTAAGCATTTTGTTCAAGTTTATTTGTGTTTTAATTGCGGATTCATGGTAATTTCTATGTTTTCAATTTTGCAGAAAAACATTCAAAAACTTGATGTTGATTCAATATACAAAAGGGACCATTCGAAAGTTAAACGCATGAAAATTGTTTTCTGAATATGTCATTATATATTTTAAGATAGATTGAGATAGACTGCCACAATGACAGTGTGTGTACACTAAGTGTATGTGTGTTGTCGGTTTAAAAATAAAATTAACAATCACAAAACAAACATTAATCCATCCGAATGTTGTCACACATCGTTTATTTCATTTTCAAAAATTTATCATCAAAACGATTTCTTCATCTAGTCGGAGAATGACAAATGAAATATGGTTTTACTTGTGACAATTTAGAGTATTTTTCCGGTGCTATATTGCAACTACACTATGGTATATAGCTCGACATGATAATTATTCTAAATTATAAATACATTGTGCTTGGTTGAATTCTACGTTCGAGATTCATACATGACTAGCAACCAAATGTAATGTCATCGAGCATACCCATAAACCAGTGTTGATGTCGAAAAGTGTTTGAGTGTGCGAAGTAAAATAGATGAAGAAATTGTTTTAATTAAAATAATGCAAACGTAACACTTTGGAGAATTCATAAAGCTCTTTCTCCTCTCTCTCTCTCTCTTTCTCTCTTTACACCAGAAATACACTTCATGCAATGTTTTTTTTTTTCCACTTCTTCTTGCATAGCTATATCCCATCACATTTCCTTTCTAAATTTTTCTCTATTTCTCTATTTGCTTCACACTAACTTTTTAGCTCGACAAACTCAAATTCGTTTCCATTTCGGTTCGGTTCAAGTTGCATTACGCTTGAGTGCGAAAAACATATGGAAAGTGAGTTGCGATTGTTTTCTCAAATAATTGACGTTGTGTTCATGTGTCATTTGAATATATCTACACATATTTCTATATTGCTGCAATTCAAATATAAGCTTAAAATAAATTTTTCTGCTTATCTCAAGCATTGGACCTTGGTTCATTGTGACTCACAATTTGTGAGTAGTAGTTTTATGATTGTGAATTTGTTTTGGAAAATTTATTCGAAACATGTAATACCATGGCTGAGCAAAAACCACCATTTGCCATTAGAGGATAGTATTCAGTGTACTGTTCATGTGTTCATTTTCATTAAAATGTGCTAAATTCAGATAAGTAGTCGTGTGTGTATCTTGTGATACAGCGATAATAATGGTTACATCTTCTTCTCTCATTCGTAAAATCAAAATTGACTAAAATGCATTGAAATTGTTCACCCATCCGAACCATCAATCGTCGTCATATTCATTTCAAAATGAAACCTTCAATCATGACCAGATTTTCTAAATGCAATTGCACGAAACGCATTCACAACTTGACAAGTGGAAAATTGAATGGAGCCATTGTAAATGTCAACAATCTATTAGCAATTTTTGATGAATTGCCCAGTTTGAAAAGTACCATTCACTTTGTGTATTCCCTCTTCTCTCTTCTCTCTTCTCTCTTCTCTCTCCTCTCTCTTCTCTCTTCTCTCTTCTCTCTTCTCCCTTCTCTCTTCTCTCTTCTCTCTCTCTCTCTCTTCTCTCTTCTCTCTTCTCTCTTCTCCCTTCTCTCTTCTCTCTTCTCCCTTTTCTTCTCTCTTCTCCTTTGTCCCTTCTCCCTTCTCACTCTCACTTCGCTCGAATATATTCGAATTCAATGCAATTATTTTCACGTGATCTTCAACTATTTATGGGGACATCTCTTTTTTGTGTGTCAAACACCACTCATATTTCAATTTAAATTGTGAATTGAACAATTGTACTTACGAAATAAAAGGAGTTTTTTTTTCATTTGCTAAACATATTATGTTCTGTAGCAAAGTCAAAAATGCGTTCATAATATTCTTTCTGATGAAGATGTTTATTACTCTATATACTCATGGATATTATTTTTTTTCAATACAGATGAAATTCATAGGTTGAGTATACAGCGACAGCTATCCCTAGCCAAATAATTTGACATTTTTTGAACCTAAATATACATGTTGCATTAGCATTTTTAATTTTATATTTTTGGGAAACAATTTAACATAAAAATTATGTTATAAGCAGTATTCAATGAGAACTCAGCAATAGCTACACGCACAGAAAACATGTTGATGAAAAATCAACGATATGTTGATTTGAAGCTCAAAATCAACCTGAGTTGATTTAAAACTGCGAATGTTTGATATTTTGAAATCAACATTCTCAATTTGAAATCAACCAGAGATAGTTGATTTTTGAGCTTCAAATCAACATATCGTTGATTTTTCATCAACATGTTTTCTGTGTGTGTATAATTGTTGATTTAAAGAAAAAATATTAGTGTTCCTTGGAAGCATCACATGATAACAGTTGTATTTTAAATTATTGAAATAGAAGCTTCGCAAAAAAAAAAATGTTTTAATTCTCTATTTTTAACAACACTTCGTTAGAATTTTCGCGAAATAAAACGCAAATACTAATGAATGTTACACAAATACTATTTATCGAATAGTATTTGTCTTGTAATAGTATCTCATCAAGTAATTGTGAATCTCACAAATAACTGTAGAGTTATTTTATAAATAAATAAATGTCTTAATCGAATGATACCGTTTATAAATATGCCTGAACCCTCGTACAATATACTTTATACAAAGGCTGTATTACAGACCTAAATAGATCGTTCGTAATTTACTAATTTAACACAGTGAATTGTAATTAACATTTCAAATATTGCAAAATATCTTGATCAATTTTCAAATAAGCAAGAGATATTAAACACGTGTCTGGTCACTAAATTTGGAATATTATTGCGTGAAATTACTTTGAGCAACAATTACATTAGGTTTGTAAATATATTTTCAATACAATTCGAATCCTTGACATTTTAAATTGGAAGTTACAGTGTATGTTTTTTTTCATTGAAAAACTTTCTGTAAAAAAAAATTTTCGGTTAATAAAAAGCACTTAATTTGTTCCATAATTACTGTTGTTGTTAGTAAGAATATTAAAAACCTGTAATTGAACGATTCGAAAAACATCTACCAAAATAAGGTATATATAAGCATGCAATTTCACAGTGATAATGAAAAGAAAACATTTGGAAAAAGAATTTGAATTTTAACAAAACAACAATGAAATTGAAGTTTACAATTTTACTTGTATTTGTCATCATCTTTACGAATGATGCTGCAGCTGATACAACTTCAATTTCGAATAAGATTGGCGATGATTTAAAACAACATATCAATTTAATCGAAAAACTAATTTCTCAACTCGTTCATAATTTGAATGATGTTGAAAAAGTACTAAAAACCGAATCATATCAATCTTCTGATGAAATGGGTGAAATTTTGAAGAAACTTATTGCTACTGTGGATAAATTAACAACTAAAGCCGCAATTGCATCGGACAAAGGTTTTCGGGCAGGAATTGAAAAGGTATCTGAAATAAGTGAAAGTATTGAAAAATTGACTGTAAAAACAGATGATGAATTGAAAATGATTGTTGAGTCTTTGGACAAAAATGTTGAAACGGAAAGCAAAGTATTGAATCAAATGCCAGACTTGTTCAAAACATTGATAAACAATTTTATTGGAGTTTGGAGTAAAAATCAAGGAAGAGCAGCGACAAATCAAGATATTAACGGTTTGAATACTGCCGTCAGTGAAGCTCAGAGTGCAGCCAAAAATGTCGCTGATGCAATGAAAGCCATAGCTAAATCACTTAACAATTTGGCAAATCTAATTCAAAAGGCGAATATTATGATTGGAACAAATGAACCATTAAAAGCAATTGATGTTCTCATTCAATTAACAGGACACAATGATATTTTTAATGTTTTCGAAATGGCAAGTGGATTATTGTTATAATTGATTCCATATGAATTTTTGCATTTGATTTGAAAATATATAGTTTTGGTGTATCTCGAAATGTGTATGTGTGTGTTTTTTTTCTCTATTTATTCGAAATACAAAACACTTCATTTTCAAAATAAAAAACTTTTAGATTCAAACTTAGAAAAAAGTAAAAGTGTCAAAGACGACAATTTTGACCTTCTGTCCGTCCTAATTTAACATCGCAAAATGTTGTGTCCGTCCTTTTGTCCTACTTCAAATTAAGACAAAAGGACGGACACACATTTTTCCTACTTTGAAGTTGGATGGACGGACGGACCTCATATTAAATATTGTCCTAAATTGTCCTTTTAAAATTAGGATAATTTTCAATATGGGGTCCGTCCGTCCTAATTCAAAGTAGAACAAATGTGTGTGCGTCCTTTTGTCCTAATTTGAAGTAAGACAAAAGGACGGACACACATCGTTCTACTTCGAAGTACGACGGACGAACACAAAATTTCAGAAAGTGTTCGTCTTCTTTGACAAAGGTGTCCTTTCAATTCTAAGTTTACGTCAATTGTTGTATTTTTTTCCTACAAATTGGGGTGCTGGTGTCACCGTCTTCTTCTCCTATTCATATTTGGGGTATAAGTGATGATGGAAATGAAAATAAGTTTTCATGCAATGCAACTGAAATATTGATTAATTTCTACGTTCAAAAACCTTGAAAATGTCCTTATAAAAAGAAAAATCTTTGAGTGAACAATTCATTTATTAAATTTCTGTAAAAAAAAAACATTTCAGCAGAGAATTTAAATGGATCAGACAGTTGGATTTGTTTGTGAATTTTTGTTTGAATCTAAATGTTCGTTGTAGAAATGTAAATTCCAAAAGTCCATAATAATTTTAGTAAACTCCGTATTGACCTTGGTATTATTGCATGTCTAACCACATATATTTTTGGTCAAAAATAGAATTTCTCCGAACTGCATTTGTTTTTACTAAGTTTGAATATTTTCAAAGGTCATCTGTCTACCAAATATATCAATAATAGCATAAATGAATATATTAACCAAAGCATGTGGTGATCCACCGTATCTTGAACCTGTCTATTTTGACGCCAAGAATTCGGTTATGTATTTTGTTTACATTTCATAAACACTCGACCAAATGAAAACATTCAGTGATGAACGATACCATTAGAAGCACATGCAAGAAGCTATTTATAAATATTTATTTTATGTTATAAAACATAAACAAAGCGAGTCAGTTTTCATGATGATGATGATGATGACAGGCACATTTCGAAATTAATAAATTGAATGGTTTGTGTTGATGAATGTTGATCCACATCAATGTGAAAAGTATAAAACAAAATTAATTTTCGTCAATGCTAAAATTTGATGTAAAAATCTTCGTTTTTGTTAACTTATCTCAGGTCAAATTGATGGCATAATGAAGAAGATTCAAGCTATTCTATGGGAAAATTCAAAAGAAAGACCTGCAAATGAAGTCAAAAAAAAAAAAAAACTAAAAAACAAAAAAAAAATTGGCTGAAAAATTGTCTCGTCCGAAAAGAAATGCGATGCATTCATCTCCAAGAAAAATTTGGTCGCAAAAACATTGATTGTGATTTGGAATTTCTTCGTTTGAAATAAAATATTAGCAATTCTTAACACAAAAGATACATTTTTTTTTTCTCTAAAATGATCTATTCAAAAACCACTGGCTACATTGACTTTGATTTATTTTGTGTGCGTATAATGTTTTTTTATGTTATATTTCGCGTCATTTCTATTCTTTTTTTTTTGTTTCTCCACTCATTGGCATATGTTTCGTTGCAACTTCATAAATCATAAATAAGATACAGCAACAGTAGCCAAAATATTTTTGTGAACATTGTTTGCGTTTATCCATTTTTTTCCATTGAAAACGGTTGAACGGTGTAGAGATAGTATGGTCGGTCACACATGGCGATGGTAATATGTCTATTTTCCATATTGTATGAAGTGTTTAGGGATTTATACTTTATCTTGCCATTTTAGTTTATTTTTTCTTTTCTTTTTGCTTGCATGCCATTTGTCCAAGTCTTATTTATTCCGTTGAATAACAAAGTGTGTCACATCTAAGCAATTGTTAAGTGTTTCATTTTAAATTTGCCACGTTCATTTGATTTTTGCTTGTCAGTTTTGCATGTGATTTTGTGTTGACGGTGCACCAT
Organism: Resseliella maxima; assembly: GCA_029041755.1. Taxonomy (NCBI): domain Eukaryota; kingdom Metazoa; phylum Arthropoda; class Insecta; order Diptera; family Cecidomyiidae; genus Resseliella; species Resseliella maxima. Next base: position 426,470 of record JAQOWM010000747.1, read on the forward strand.
ACAACATATTTTAACATAACAATATGCCAGTTGGGAACTAAGATCCACTTGCTAACTACATTAAACTAAATGCGGTTTACGTGCTACTGTCATTTACAAAACCTCAACAGACACTAACATTTTTCATGTTTTTCTCATAAAAATGAATTTCATACAATGAAAACATATGCGACCATCTTTTGAAGAAATTTATGTCTACAGTAGAATCAAATATTATTCTGAAGCTATTGGCCAAATTCAACACTTTATTTTAATCGACATTTTGAACTTGAGTCAAGTCACTTAACATTTAAATTGACGATTCGATGAATGACCAATTGCTATTTTAGGAAATAATCGAGATAACAAACAAAAGCATTATAAACTAAACACAGATGACATTTTTACAAACAAACAATTAGTTGAAATTAAATGTATTCATCATTCATTCATATATTTATGATAAAAATGAATTCAAAGTTTCTAAACTAACAGTAGCTACAATAGAAATTACATGTTAAATTGGCCAAATTGTTGAAAATAACATATCACAATGTTTTATTAATGAAATTGAAATTATTTCCGGGTTTATAAATGTAGGCGGAAATTAATTTGAAATATAATATTTCATGGGCGGATATCTTCATATTCATTGACATTTTTATAAATTTTATTCAAAATTTGTTTTAGTTATGCTGTAAACATAAAGTGAGAACCATCTACAAAAAAAAAAGAGACAATTTTAATAAAAAAAAATTCAACAGAAATTTCGTAAATAAATAAAGACCGAATATAATGAAGAAAATTGTCTTTTTAATTCAAATTTGTGCTTTGTTATTCTTTTATTTGTGCAATGGTAAAAATATATTTTTGTACCGTTCATGTTGCTTATAAAAAAAAAAAAAAAAAAAAAAAATAGAAAAATTTAGATTAAGTTTTAGCAAACATTTTTCGATAATAATAATTCCGAAAGCTGATATGTCAAGTAATTCTCTTCCTTCTTCTTCTTCTTCTTCGAATATTTTTGCCGATTGTATAGGAATTGAAGCCATTGATTGTGATTTAGAACCAAAAAATAATGAAAGCCGTTTACGAAAATCTCTATTTTGTCAATATGATAGAGATAATCGACCAATCCTTACTGAAGGACCAATCCTAATTGATTTCAAAATGATTCTCAAAGGATTCTTGTTTGACAGTTTTGATGGAAAATTAATTGTATCAGCTACATTATCGATGGTAAGCTCTGTTTTCGAATCATTTCTACTAAATTCAAAAATAGTAAATTTTAAATTTAATTTTTGAATTTTTTTTAATTTTTTTATTTCCAGAATTGGATAGATGAGCATTTAGAATGGAATCCGAATAATTATGGCAAATTAACTAAGATTACGCAAAGTAGTTCGACAATTTGGCAACCTGATTTGCAACTTTTTAATAGGTAATTTTTAATTGATTTGATAAATTTTCAATATTTCAAATGATTTGAATATCAAATCTATATATATATATATAATTATAGTGTTAGTGATATAAATAAAATTGTTAATATTGCAGTGATGTGGCATCTGCAACGAATGAACTCTGTAAAGAATCATATTGTGTGATTTTTCCAACCGGTAGAGTGATGTGTCTACCTCCATGTTCATTGTCAGCCAGATGCATTCCAAATTATGATCGTTGGCCATTCGATAAGCAAAATTGCACGCTATTTGTTGGAACATTGGTCAATTCAGCAGATGAAGTTGATTTTATTGTTGAAAAAACATTTATTAAAGATAACAAACTTTCATCTCAAGATATGCAATGGAAACTTATTAAAGCAACTTACAGACGATGGGGAAGCAATATTATTACTGATTCAAGATATGTTTATCCAAGGTTAATTTTTACATTTTTAATAGAACGCCATTCAGCCACACTTTCAGTAATGATTTTTGTACCAGCAATTTGTACGTATTTTTTTTTTTTTTTTTTACATCAATACGCATTCAATGAATCATGTTAAATTTTGAAATAATTTAAATTTTCAGCTTTCTTAGTGTTGAATTTGATATCATTATTTATGGATTCAGAGAATAAACAACGGATCAATCTGTTAGCATTAAATATATTGTGTCATTTAATTCAAATGCAATGTTTATTTTCCGTTATCCCTTACAATGGTGACACAACACCCGATGTATGTAAGGAAAAATCGTCATTTTTAAGATTTTCAATAAGATAAATGGAAATATTTTATTAAATTAGATGAAATTTATATTTGAATTCATTACTGAAGTCATTTTTAAACAGTGTTTAATCAATATAATATTTTCTGCCCCTTTTTCGCAGTGATTTATTTCCGCGATTCATTATTGATAACGGTTATATTATTGGTAAATACAATAATCATACAAGCAATGATGTCATCAAATGTTCAAATACCAGATTGGATTAACAAAACCATCTCATATATGGATAAAACCCGAATTGGTCCATTGTTTTTAACAAAACACTTCGTAGAAAATGTATGAAGAATATGAATAGTTGAATTATGTGTTTGTATAATCCCAATTGAACATTTTCATTTACAGAATTTGAGCACTCAGCTTAACGGGAATGATGATCATGTCATTTTGGTTGAATCACAACCAAATGGAAAAAATAACGAAAAATTACCGAAGAATGCATGGCAAAAGTTTGCAAACACATTCGATCGCATTTTATTTATTTCATTTTGCATTATTTACTTGTTGATGATCATCAGATTCTTACCAGAAGACTTTTTTGACGAGAAAAATCCAAAACTAGTGGAAATTATTGCCGATTGATGTAATAAAATAGAGATTCTTCAATTTGATATTTAAAGTGTGTTGTTTTCAAATAACATTTACCATTATCACAAACTTTTCAATATATTGTTGTATAAACGCCTACTCAAAGTAGGCTCAATAGCATTTGTCTGTTACATACAAAACAAATGCGTGTAAAAATTTCATTTATTACTAACACAATGTAACGGAGTTAAATTTATTTTTAAAATGATTTTCCTATACATGTACCAATGTAACCGATGTAATTTTGAAATAAATCATTCAATCAAAGTGAAAATTTCCACCGCAAACAATTTTCGTGTTTTTTTCTCATTTCTGTGTTCTTTTTAATACTATAAATCGAATGACTCTGTAGCAGCAATCATTGAATATATTTTGCTCTAATCTGATTCTCACTAGAAAATTAGAGTGAGAGAGGTCGAAGAACAATCAATTGACATTTTGCATTCCGGTTCGTTCCAAATTCTTTATTTTACTATTTTTTTTTTTTTTTTTTTTTCTTTTTGAGAATATTTCAAACGCAATGACCATATGGTACATGCTGAATTTCGACCACTAGAACGATACAAATGATCTAGTTTTATTACACTGGTATTGTCACAATACTATTGTGTGAGTATTTGATGTGCATATTTGTTATTTTACATCTAAGTCTGAGATCAATTTTCCACCATCATTTCATGCATCATTTTGAATGGACAATTCAATGCAAATAAATGTAGATTTATTTGAAATGAAAACGATGGTTAATGAACATCCAACAGACCATTGAGTCTGAGACCAAATATCCAACATAAAGAAGAAATAGAAAATGTTATTGATGAAAAAAAAAAAAAATCCAAGCTATTATCGATTTGACCTTGATACAAAGCTAATTTGACTTGTTATGAAAGATTGCAAGTGGCAGTCATGCGTCTTATATTGATAATAAAAAAAAAAAATAAATCCATTTTTCGTGCATATTTTTGTTGAGTCATTCGATCGAATATTAATCTAATAAATTTCATGCTTTTTTTCACCCCCCCACTGTATTTCGATTGCGAAATAAAATCTGCTTGAGATAACGAACAAAACTTTGATTAGTTGGCTCACATCAAGATTAGTCTAGACAAAATGTGTCATAAATATTCTAATGAATGCATATAACTTGAGTCATAAAATCTGCTCGAATATCGAATTGAGCTACTTTTTCTCAAGAGATTCATTCTCTCTTGAAAAACAAGAAAATATGACGATTTTATTGAATTTTGACGATCGTCATAGTGCATTCAGGTTTATGACTTTCATGAATGATTCTCTATGATATGAATACAGGAAATTGAAGAAAATTATTACTTTTCAAAAATTGAATAAAAATCTGTTCAATTCAAATCAATGATTATGGCAATTTAGATGAAAATATTTCAATTCAACAACATTTTGTAATTTAGACACAGTTTGCAATTGCATTTAATTCGTATTTTATTATTATTATATTATCACAACAAAATATATACAATTTCACTGAACGTATACACATATTAAATATATTTAGAAATTATAGGTTTATTTAAATGAAAAACAAACACCCGAAGCAATTTTTTTTTTTTTTTTTTTTTTTTTTTTTTGATAATAAGCAAAAGTGAATGGTTAAATAACATGAACATTTGGAATTTTTTTCCAATGATATTTCATATTACTTGATTGAACAACATTTTATCGCTTTGTGAGTGATAGTTTTCAATTATTTGAATACAATTTATACAATCAGTGATGGTCCATCACTATTAAATAATTATTGGCATTAATAAATCAATATTTATCATAAAATAATAGTAAAACTATAGTACATATCATTATAATGATGTTAGCTGTGTTTAGTTTTGATATTTACATTTTTGATTTTATACATCATGAATCAAGCAAATACTTCGCATGCAAAATTATGTTTTTCATTGACCAAAAATGGTTATTATTGGGAATTTGTGTTTTTTTTTTAAATAAATTTGATACGGGTTCTCGTGTGTTTTACATTTTGAATGAAAGGATTTTCTCTCTCTCTCTCTATGATTATTTATAGCTTGTGAATTTTGTTGATTAAAATATTGTATGACTTCCTTGATTTTTATTTGTATTCCCTATTTTCTGTTAAATCGCAAAAATGTGCATTTAATTTCGAGCTGAATTTCTGCGTAAATTTGTTTTTTTTTTTTTTTTTTTTTTTTTACTTTTCATAAATGGTAAAATTGTTGGTTTAGTTTCAGGTCAGCATAAAAGTAGTGTGTGGTTTTTTGCCAATAAAGTGAAATACAAATACGTTGAATAAAATTTCAAGAGGAAAAAAAAACATGTTTAAAGAAGCACTTGATATGAAATAAGAGAAAAACTCCGACAAAATAAAATTGTTTGAATTCAATTATATGGTCAATAATAATTTGCATGAAATTTCAGCTCAAGAGAATCCGTATTTATTTTTTTTTTTTTTCAACCAATTTGGGCGAAACTGCCATAAAAGCCATATGAATGTATCTTAAACGGGTTAAAAAAGGATAAAAAAAAAAAATGGTACGAAAATGCAGAAAAAAAAAGGAGTGCGTTTGTTGAGCAAATTGTTTGATGAAATGTGAGCTTTTAAGCTGCACTTATCGTAAACATGAAAATAATTACTTCAATCGAAGCATTGTTCCGTTTACACAGAGATTTAAATATATCGACCAATTATCACATTCACTTAACTATTTTGGTATTAAAATGAATTTCCATTTTTCCTTTATTGATCAAGCTATTGTATATTGGACGGTGATCCAAACAAAAGCCGCACAGGGAAAAAAATCGAATAAGAGTTTGTCACTTGAAGCTTTTGAACATAATCATCACGTTGATGAAACGATGTAGATTAACATGATGTACGACTGTGTGTTGAGTCAAGAAAATATTTACACAAGCTTTGTGAACTGACACAGAAAGGGCAAGTATGTCAAGTTTATTGAAAAGAATAAGAAGGAAACCCGAGAAATAAAGAAAAAGAGCGTGCGTTGATGATTATGATGATGATGGTGATGATGATGATGATGCCAGCAGGCAAGTAACGATTTGCACGTGTTAGATATATGAGAGGCAGATATCGCCTGACGCGGCAGACAAATCAGTGAAAGATCTCGGTCTCGGTTAGGCTACGAGATAGACAACGTATGAAAGTGTAAGAGAGACATAGAATGGAAGGAGATTAACCAGAGAGAAAATACAATTGCAAGATTTCAGAGAGAGATAGAGAGAGAGAGTGAGAGAGAAGAAGAGTGTGAACGAGAGAGAGAGAGTGAGAGTGAGAGAGAGAGAGAGAGAGCGAGCGAGCGAGATAGAGAGAGAGAGAGAGCGAGCGAGCGAGATAGAGAGAGAGAGCGAGAGAGATAGAGTGAGAGAGAGAGAGAGAGAGAGAGAGAGAGAGAGAGAGAGAGAGAGAGAGCGAGCGAGAGAGAGAGAGAATAAGAAAATGAGAGACCGAAAGATAAAAACCTGTTTGAATATGTAAAATTTATGCTAAAAATATTCCTTTTGGTTTAAGCAGCAATATTTTCAATGCAAACACAATAATCGAACGCGGCAAGTATACGTTGTTCATTGCTTAAAAAGATGAATAAGAAAGAATAAATATTTTTTTGCAAGACGAACGTACGCAAAAAATAGAGATTCAAATATCAAATAATAATGTTATTGTTGATTTACTTTTTTTTTTTTTTTTTTTTGATTTCCGTGAATGACAAGCGACGTCAAATATAGGGAGAAATTTCCTTTTACATCATCAGACACGCGTATCAATGCAACAAAAAGGTCTTAGCTATGTAGACATTTTCACTAATTCCATTCAATAAATTTGTCAGAAAAAAGAATGCTAAATATAACGACCGAATTCGTTTTATCTTCCACTCACTTGAATTGAATTGGACAACTTGGGTAAATATTTGGTAAGAATGTGTGTGTGTGCATTGTAGATTTCATTGGTGATAACCTCCCATTTGGCATAACACACATCCAATCAACCGGTATTATTAAACGACATCCCATAGAATGACGCAATGATTTAATAATTAATGGGGTTTGATAATAGCTTTTCCGTTAGATTTGGGTGAATTAAGTTAGCTTCAGTTGAAACTTATTTTTAGCGACATCGACCTACCGAATTTGAGATGAAATTAACGTGCCAAAATTGGCCGAATGCCTGTTCATAATTATTGAGAATATTTCATATTTGTTGTGTTTATTTATGTTTCATTGTGTGTGCTGTTTTTTTCTTTGTTTTTTATTTTGATTCATTTCATCTTGAAACTTTCATTTTGTGAATTTATGGCGAAGAAATCATGCGGAAAAAAATGTGCAACTATAAATTTTTCAAAGATCAGTAACACAAACCAGGCGCGGACAAAATGGTATGAAAAGCGACATAGATGAAGGAAAAAAAAAAAACCAAAAAAACAAAAAGCGCGCACAGTCGATTTGAGCTAGAGACCTTTTCATTTGGCCCAACTAGCTGCAGGGCAAAAAGAAACATGGTTTATGGATTTCGAAACAATTCAGTACAAAACGGGCAATACAATCAAGTATCGTTTAGTCTTTTTCTCGCACGCAAACAACCGACCAAACGAACGAACGAATGAAACAAGCAAGCACCAAATGTTTTTCATAAATCATGAAATTGCTTCAAAACAATATGCCTTTGCCATCGTGCTTTTCGCTATTTGCCATTGTTTGAGTTCGAATCTAGTCTTTGATTCATTCGGCGCGCTCGTTTTTTTTTTCTTTTTTTTTTTTGTTGTTGTTGTTGTTTAGTACACGTTTATCGGGTCCAATAGCTTCGCTCGTTACTCTCATCTTCTCTCTCCTTTTATCACTCTTTCCCTCCTACTCGCTTTCCTCTTTCGTCTTCTCGCCCATTTTCTCTCTTTCTCTTTCTCTTTGTTATTATTGTGTTTGAGTATTATTTATTTATGTTTGGCTTGGCTTCTTTTCAGAACGCATTTTGTCGACAGTATTGTACAATGAAAATCAACAAGCGCCCCTGTAAGCCTCATGGCCGATACATAGCAGAAACAAGAGAAGAGAAACAAAAAAAAAAATATTTCGTATAAATAAAACAAAAATTGTTTTTGGAACAAAAGCCGCTGTGGTTATAATTTAATTGTTATTTGGTAGAGTGAAGCGAAATAAATTGTAATATGAAGGAGAAAAAAATAAAACATATAAGTATAAAGTACAGAAAAAAAATCGTCGTGTTAGTAAATACGAAGAAGCATGGCCGTCGTACAAAGCACAAGGTACAATCTGCAATGAAATAAATCTTATTCGGATCACGTTAACGGTCTATAAATTATTTCAGTTGAGTTGAGACGTTGACAGAATTCTCTACGTTTGACACACAACATTTGTTTGCGCTTCCACAACCGCTTTCTCTCTATATTCACCATATTTTTTTTTTTTTTTTTTAAATGTGAACAATGACAATCGCGAATTGAATTATAAACCAAACTCACGGAATCTTTACCAAAGCAGATCGTCTTAATTTTAATCCTCAGCTTGAAATTAGAAAGCATCTTTTGTAGAATAAAATTAGAGAAGCAAAAGAAATTTAATAAGAAAAAGTAAAATAAAAGTGAAAGGTGTTAAAAATTAGTACAAAGAATTCTTTGTGGAATGTTTTTATTATTTTTCTTTTCTTTTCTATGGATTTGCATTTGTTTTCATTTGAAGTGGTAATTTGAATGGTTCAATGTATTCACGGTCTATAAAATATGTTGGGGGAAAAAAATAATTTTCGAAAGACGAGATAAAATGAGATAGAATAAGATTCACAATGTAAAAGAGGATAACAGGCGACCTAAAAGGTCTTTTTAAAAGCCGAAAAACAACTCATTCAGGTATTTTCTACATCAAATATCTCAATGGATTACATTGAATTTTGTTTTGTTAAATTTATTTATTATTTATTTATGCATTTGCATTATTGTCCATTGCAAAATAAAAATAAAACCTGATGAAAGGCATTCTCGTTAGAGAAAATACCAAGATTACAAAAGTGTGATAAATTGGATTCAATGTTTTATTCGTTTTGATGATTTCGATGCATACATTTGAAAATTAATTGAGCATAACATATTTATGGCTTCATCATGATCTCTCTTTCTTTCTCTCTCGTTCACACTCTTCTCTCTTTCTTTCTCTCGCTCTCTCTTGCTCTTCTCTCGCTCTCTCTCTCTCTCTCTCTCGTCTCACTCTCACTCTCTCTCTTTCTCTCTCCTCTCTCACTCTCTCTCTCTCTCTCTCTTTCTCTCTCTCTCTCTCTCTCTCTCATCTCTCTCTCGTCTCACACTCTCTTCTCTCTCACTCTCTTTCACTCTCATCTCTCTCTCTCTCTCTCTCTCTTCCTCTTCCAACCTTAAAGTCTTTCAAAAAGTCTATATTTCTATTTGTCGCTCTTTTCAATTAGTTTTGTCTTATTTACTCCTTTATCTCATCGATCTTTTTCTCCACTATCATCCTCTAATAAGGAAATTCTCAATATTCAAATATGAAATTAAAATGTTTTGAGTCAAAGTTTCAATTTAATGTGAAATATGGTTTCTATTTGTAAAAGCTTTTATGAACTTTTAAACTGATTTAAATAACAAAACAAGTGACACGTGAACTGGAAAATGCTCAGAATATCCAATCACAGGACACATGAAATAATTTATAAATGCATTTTATTCGAATAGATTTATGTGTATTACATTATTTCTTGTCTAATGATTTTCTCACAAGGAATAGCAAATGAAATGTCTATGTAAATCAATAAGAAATAGAATTGTCAAATGTATTTTCAAAATAACTTTTGGTTGATTTTGTGAAATTCGTTCACTTCTAAAAGGTGAAATCAAATTGTCAGTTTCAATTTGCATGAAATGCATGAAAATGGTTTATTTTTAGCGGATGAGCAGAGAAAAATGGCTCTCGTAATATGAGTTAAACCTCTCGTGTTCAATCAGTATTCGGAATAAATTACAGTGCAACACATTTGCAATTAGAGCATCGAATTCGAAAAGGCAAACAAATCGATATACAAACTTTATTGCTGTGGTGTTGTTGTTGTTGTTGTTTATGTGATGAAAATTGAACGAGATGGCGCAGAATAAAAACCAATGAATTGCATAAACACACAACAAAAAAGAAGAGCCAAGGCACAATGTATTACATATTCTTCTGATATGTAAATATGCGAGTTCGATGGTTTATATGCTCATATGTGATACAATGATAAATTTGGTAAAATCCCAATTTGCTCTCCGCTTTTGCTCTCTCTCTCTCTCTCTCTCTCTCCCTCTCTCTCTCTCTCTCTCTCTCTCTCTCTCTCACTCTCTCTCTCTCTCTCTCTCTCTCTCTCTCTCTCTCTCTTTGTGTGTGTGTGTGTCTCATTCTCTGATTCTCTCATTCATTCATTGCCTTTCGAAAATCCGTAGCAAAAATCATTGTGAAAGATGTTTCGTTGCAGGTAAATTTTTCTTATTGATTCTAATGAATCACCATCTCTGATAGAACATCGTAAATCGAGTATTTGTTTTATGTTTTGAATTGTCATTTGAAATTATGTCAAACGACCATGTCTTTATATTCGTTACAACCAAAAGAGCCGGAAATGTGTTAGCACATAAATCTCAAATCTTGACTTTTCTAATAAATTTCTCCGCAGAAAAGGAAAGACAAAAAAAAAAAAATCCAACAGCAATGAACAATGAAGAAGGAGAATTCCTAAGCGATTTGTATATAGAAAATGCCTTTTGAAACCGTTGTAATCTAGTTTTCATGTAGCAAAAGTCGAAGATCGAGGTTTTTCAGTGTGCGGTCGGTATGTTGTTGAATTTGTGTATAAACGAAAAGAAGAAAATAAAGAACAAGCATAAGGGAAGAGCAGAAGGATGAGAATGAAGAAAGAGAAGAGCATCAGCTTTTGATATCTTTGTTTAATCACTTTTACATGAAAAACTACTTTACGGAATATAAACTCCGGGGAATCGGTTTCCGTTTTGAAACAGTAAACTTTCGATGACATTAAAATACATTCCATCGTAATAATCGATAACCCAATGAACAACATTTTCCATTTGTAATACCGAACCACTTGACAACACTTGCATGGCAAGATTAAGGGAATGAATGAATGAGATAGTCTACAGAGAGACAAATTGTTGTATCCGAAATGCTGTGATATCAGTTATCGTACAGGAAAATGTATTGATGTCATTTGCTTCTAAATGTGAACACAGCATAGAGAAATCAGAGAAATAGAGACGGAGTATTGAGTGCGTTAGTGAAACAACAAAAAGTCAAGAGTTGGCAATTTTAAAAGTAAAGTTGGCTTATTATTCAGTTCAGTTGAGTTGAGTTGCCGAGTATTTTTCCACTTGAAATTGATGCAAACTGATAAGCTTCAACGAGTGAACTTTAGCGAATTATGCTTTTTTTGGTTTGAACCTATCATATGTGTGAATAAATACAAAGTGTGAGAGAGAGAGTGAGAAAGAGAGTGTGTGTGAGAGAGAGAGAAAGAGAGAGAAAGAGAGAGAGAAAGAGAGAGAGAGAGAGAGAGAGAGAGAGAGAGAGAGAGAGAGAGAGAGAGAGAAGAGAGAGAGAAAGAGAGAGAGAAAGAGAGAGAGAGAGAAGAGAGAGAGAGAGAGAGAGAAGAGAGAGAGAGAGAGAGAGAGAGAGAGAGAGAGAGAGAGAGAGAGAGAGAGAGAGAGAGAAAGAGAGAGAGAAAGAGAGAGAGAGAGAGAGAGAGAGAGAGAGAGAGAGAGAAAGAGAGAGAGAAAGAGAGAGAGAAGAGAGAGAGAGAAAGAGAGAGAGAGAAGAGAGAGAGAAAGAGAGAGAGAGAGAAGAGAGAGAAAGAGAGAGAGAAAGAGAGAGAGAAAGAGAGAGAGAGAGAGAGAGAGAGAGAGAGAGAGAGAAAGAGAGAGAGAAAGAGAGAGAGAAAGAGAGAGAGAGAGAGAAGAGAGAGAGAGAAAGAGAGAGAGATATTCAGTTAATACATTAACTGTGTGTACTGAAAGAATGTACGAGATAGTAGATCATGAAAAGTGTGTAAAGTTTTGTGCTGATAACATTATGCAATTCGGAAGGCATTGAGAATGCTTCTATAAAGACATCATCAACACTGATGATTCTTCCGCATTCAAGCTGAGCTCAACAGTATGCCAATGGTTGGTATTGAAGGCTTTTGAAAGTTTTGTTGTTAATATTAACTTTTCATTCATGTCAAAGCGTCAACACGTCACACCGAAAGCATCTTTGATAAGTTTACAATGTGATTGAAACAATGTATAATATACCATCAGCTTTGGATACACTTGCATTGTATTGCATGCACTGTAATTGCGTGCCGTATATATAGAATGCGAACACCAACGAATAACATCGATGTAAACGGTAGCAGTAACGGGAAAGCACACACCATCATGTCAACTGGAATGCAAATTTTGAAATAACACTCGCTTTCACGCATAACAAATTTATCTACGGCATTTCATTTTGGCACAACAAATGAAACGACATATCAATAAATTATGCATTGAGGATTGTTATTCAAGCGAAGAATGGTACCATGACAGCAATTTATAACAGCAAATTTCCAAAAACTAACAGCATTTCATTCAATCTTTCACTCTCTCTTTCTCTCTCTCTTTCACTCTCTCTTTCTCTCTCTCTGTCTTCATTCATTATTTACGTCTCTCTTTCCGTCTTTTTCTTTTTTCTATCTTTATCTCCTCTCGTTCATTTAAATTCTTGGCCAAAGGAATGTTCAAGTATCGTGTACCGTACGATTTGAAGGATTTATGGAAAATCTATTGGATACCATTAAGTATACATTATTAACATAAAACCACATTATACGCACCCACGCATTTTGGTGAATGGAATTTCAAATCGAAGCTAAAACCATCATTTCGTAATGGTGGTTCAGAACAGAATTATTAATTATTCTCGTCGGTGGTTCATATAGGAAAAAAAAAATAAATGGATAAACCAAATGACCTATAAACGTATAATTCACATTAAAAGTTATAAGAAAATTCGCCATTTTTTATGGTTTTTACGGTTAGATCGTTTGCAAGCCCATTAAATAATATTGAAACAATCTATACTGATGTTTACTCATATTTCAATGTGTTTATTTCAAACAAAATCCCTTGAATTGTTTGACGATAAATGGAACGATAACAATTCGACCGATTTTTGCTTAGATGACATGTGAAAAGATGAGAAGAGAAAAGCACAAAATGTTAATTTCACATATCATTCTCTTCAGTTGTTTTCAGTAGCTGTCATCAACAACTGGTTTCAATGTTTAATCGTAAATTGATATTCAACTCTGTTTGGTCGATGTCAACATGAATTGCATAAAACGACAATTTGGCCTTTAGAAAGAGAAAGCAATGAGTGCAATTTATGATTTCGATTTGTGAAAATTTGAAATTCCAATGAAACATTTCTCAATTTCGATATTGTAGCGGCTTATGCCAAAGATGACCCTATTTTTATTGCATTTTTCATAGCTTTTACTACATTGTCAACTCCCGAGTATTGTGTGGTTCAAGAGATGGTATTTGTTTTTTTTTTTTTTTGTGTTCTCTCTCGGAATGCGAACCACGTCATTTTTCATTAAATCGAACAGCAAATGTACATGACAAAGACAAAAATAGTAGGCACGACATGTTAGGATAACACAATTTCCAAACAAAAAGCAAATCCATTGTTGCTTATTTTGCGCACAACGTACACAAACCAATGCAACGTGGAATATACGTGATACTTGAAATTGAAACTGATTAGTTTAGTAAGCGGTGTGATGATAATTGCCAATAGCAAAGCTCACGCTTGTATGTCGCTTCACATAATATGGATCTAACATTAGAATACAGCATGCATCAACAAACCGGCAATGATATTATTGGAATTGAACATTTAATAAATAATTTCAAATTATCGATTTTTTCGTAAATTGTTGAAAATCCATTTATAGATGAAGAGAGAAAGAGAGGGAAAAAGAGAGAGAGAGATGAGAAGAATAGATTTATGATCATTGAAATGCATTTAGAGACGTTAAGAAAATACTCCAAATACATTCCTAAATTGTAGAAATATTTGTGTATGAGAAATGCCATGAGAAATGCAGGTATATAAAATGTATGCCGTCCAATTTGTGGAGAAATTCAATTGAGCATTTTGATTAAATCGGAGAAATTGAATTTTAACCAATAATAATATTGCAACAATTTACGCGCAACAATTTTAAAATGCAATTGAAAATTGCGCGTTGACCCATGGTGCCATTAAACTTCAATGTATGCTCATATTATCGAAAATAAATGAAAATCTGTCCGATACACTATTGTAACCGGAGCATCATTCTTGAGAGAGAAAATTGAGAGAGGAGAGCGATAACTATAGCGAGAACGAGATAGAGAGAGAGAGAGAGAGAGAGAGAGAGAGAGAGAGAGAGAGAGAGAGAGAGAGAGAGAGAGAGAGAGAGAGAGAGAGAGAGAGAGAGAGAGAGAGAGAGAGAGAGAGAGAGAGAGAGAGAGAGAGAGAGAGAGAGAGAGAGAGCGAGAGCGAGAGAGCGAGCGCGAGAACGAGAGAGAGAGAAAAGCAAGAGTGGGAAGTGAAAAATAAAATCCATGTTCCGGAATCCGACACAAAAATTAATTTCAATTTACAGTCGTTGACGCAGTAAACACAAACGTAATTGAAATTAAAATTAACCAAACAACCAATTTTTGTATAATCAATGCAGGCAGATGTGTATGTTTTTTTTTTATCTTTCGATACAAATTCAATTATGCCCTTTGCGTATGAGCAGTGAGCATGAACATTGGTGGAAAAAAAAACACACACACACACACACAAATTGCACTTTAAAGCATAATTAATAATAATGCCTGTGGAAAGATCAATGCATTGGCTAGCTAATAATTATGCCAATGAGTATGAATCAATAGCTCAATCATAGCAAATGAGTTTTTAACAATGTGATCATCAATCTCAATCCTTTTAACATCATTGAAACATATTTTTGCCAAACAGTTCCATTAGCCATTATGCTCGCGCCATCCAATTTTTTTCGTCCTCTGTCAGTAACGCTGGAAAAAAAAAGAGTTGAAAATTTAATTAAACAACTTTTATATTTTCATGTGTGAAATTCAATTGAATGAAAACGTTTGTTGGCTGTTGATCATGTCGATTGCATCGTAATTGTTGAAAGTGCAATGATGCGTGTACGTGATCACAGAATTTCAAATTACAAAGCGGCAATATTTTTGGAAATGCAGCATCACGCAAAAGTTTTCATGCACATCTGAAATTGCTGACTAAGTATTCAAGTTTGGATTTCTTGAGAAATTGAATTTTAAGTAATAAATACGATTGGGAACATTTATGTAATAAATACGAGTATCTTGATTAGACAAAATTTATAACATGTTATGTAATCAGACTAACAATGGTGTCGTTAAAATTAAAGAGAAAAGAAAAAATACGGCACAAAAAAAAAACAGAAATTATGAATGGCTGTAAAACAAACCAACGTCGATGCCATAAGAGACGACAATTCACGAGATGCTGCAAATAGTCCATCATAGATTATCGTCAACAGAAGAGAGGAATAAGGAAGTAAATTTATGCATCAAGATGACACTAATTTTATTACAATTAATTTTACGATAGTCAAGCGCATCAACAAAGGCCGATTGCGACAACGGTTAGTAATGATAGTGTGCATCATTATTTTCATGTTGAATTTCGGTCGTTTTTTTTTTTTCTTCATTTTTGGCTTCTTTAAACCGAAAATATTTGTTCGAAATTGATATGTCAGTTCAACATTCGTTGGCGGAAATAAAGACAATGAGAGAAAATGCAATGAAGCGATTCAATAGCGTAAACAATTTCCGCCAACCGAATGTACCGATGTGTATAAGATTTGATAAAAGTTCCATTTGCACGTAAAATGTACCACATGCTGTGTGTAAATGCATGGAAATGCTCGCGGGCTTATATGCAATGATTTCAATATGTAA
This sequence comes from Resseliella maxima, assembly GCA_029041755.1. NCBI lineage: Eukaryota > Metazoa > Arthropoda > Insecta > Diptera > Cecidomyiidae > Resseliella > Resseliella maxima. Next base: position 442,335 of record JAQOWM010000747.1, read on the forward strand.
ATATAGTCATATTTGAAGCTCATTTCAGTGCAAAATGCAAGAGGTTGTTGCATATACCAGAATATACACACATTCGGAATTAATATTTGGTGGTGTCTTAATTTTAATATGTTTTTCTCTTTCATCTTCTTTCATCAGTATATGGGGGTGTGTGTATGTATGTGTGTGTGTGTGTGTATATCACTGCTGTGTGACAGCAAAGGTAGATGAGACTAAATAGAGTCAGTCAAGAAAGGCAAGAGAATGAATATGTTTGTATGTACAGTGTAAGTATGTTATGCATCAGCATAAAATTCCCATGTGAAAATGTTGATATTATTAGATCGGTTGTCGGTAGCATTTATGCAGAAAATCAACTACAAAGTGAATTTCAAATGAATGGCATTCGTTATGCGTTGACGCCAAATCCACTAAAGTTATAGGATTACATCCACAAAGATATATATAGTGAAAATGTAATTTTACCATCTACACCATAGGTACATGCATACACAGACAGGTACAACATAATCATCTCATACCACACACCCGGTGGCAAATTTTCAAATAAAAATAAATCGCAGTCATAGCGATGCATTTACAATCGTTAATTCATGCACATACACACACACACCTAAATTTGCGATTCCATTATGGCAAAATAATATTTTCACCGTTCAATTTCAAAACATTCAACGCTACTATTGATTAAATTTGATTTTATGCAACTCATTTCAGAGTGTGCAAATCAAAAATGTGTCTTTGTTACATGCACAGTGTATGCATACATATGAAATGAAATTGTGCGTTATATTCATAGAATTGTGATTGTGCCGAAAATAGATACTTCAAAATGAAATGTTGAATAAGCGAATAGATAGCAATAGAATGTGTAGGATCCATCCCACGTAAATAAGGTAACTTTGTTGTCTTTTGTTGTGAGAAATTTTGTTTGAAAGCGTCTGGTAAATAAAATTGTTGAAGCAAGCACAATGTTAAAATACAAAACGTGAGACAGACACATCAAACATAACATAAAATTGCTTCCAATTGAACGAATTCAAAATTAAATGCATTATTCATATTTTTGTAATTGGATTTCAGTGAAAATGAAATGATTTAGTGAAAATGCCGAATAAAAAGAAACAACAAACCCCATACACAACTGAATATTTTGTACCCATAGACTGAGCGTGAGCTCATTTGAATTTCACTTGTGAATAACCATTGAAAATGCGAACAAGCGAACGCGCCTGAATAGGCGACATATCATAATTTTATACTCATATGCTCATTATATTTCAATTTTTTTTTTCCTCTTTTTTTCCTCTTTTTTCCTCTTTTTTTCCTCTTTTTCTTTTTTGTTCATTTTTGCCATTTTCGCTCAATTTTCAAAACATTTGCCATTGAATTTTTTGATCACTTATATCGTATCATTTCGATGGAAAGATGATTGTTTTTCATTTTAGCAACAATAAAATGTCTACATTTCATGTTTAAAAACTGATGCTTTGATGTTTCAAGCGAATGAACAAAATTCAGCATCGATTACACATATTTATCGTTTACAATGTAAAAGAGATGCAAATTAAAAGGCTTCTATGATGCTTTCACTCTTTTGTTATGTTTGAATTTTGCTGAAATCTTTCTATTCACTTGTGATGTGTTCACTTGTGCATATTTACAATCAAAATATTTTTTTTTTTTTTTCACACAAAGGGTTTTTTTTTTGTTTGCTTTTTACGCAGCTGAGAAATTTCTTGAATGATGCGAAATATTTCAAACTAATGCACCCCATCCACCAAAAATCGTCAATGCAATAACGAAAAATGCATCGATTTAAAACTATTTTCATTTCAATCCGTTTCAATAACTATTCCGAAAGCATCACTTAATGCATTTACGTGGAAATATCTTTCTCTTACTCTCTATCGTTTTATCTATTTTCTTTTTTTCTTGTTTTTCACATATACGTGCATTCGAATGAGAATGAGAGCATCGATTTTATGGTGTAATCGTAAATCGTACAAACGCTATGCGAAATGAAGAAAGAATTCTGAAATGCAAAAGAAACAACACACACACACACACACACACACATACTGTTCACGAGCACGTTTTGCAATGTGAGAACAACGAAAAATGCGGCACAATCACGTATCAGTTGAATTATGACTTTTCACATGAATCGCATCGTCATCGTCGTACAAAATGCAAGACGAAAATGTGCAAATGATTTTTTTTTTATTTACTATGGCTACAAAATAAAGTAGTTTATGGTCGATTTCAAGGCTTTAAAAAAAATGATTTGATGGAATTTTCACGATGACTTTTGTCTCAATGTTTACCATAAAATCTCACCGAAATGTAATTGATCAAATTTGCGTATTTCTTGCTCAACATGCAGTAAAATGAAGCAAAAAAAAAAGGGAAAAAAATAAAAGAAAAAAACGAAAATTGGAATTGAAACGCTTCTTCAGTAAATTGAATGTTGTTTGTGCTACTCTTTGTGCTGTTATTGGCATTGTGACATCGCGTGAACATTGTTTACAATGTTCTCAAAATTGCAATCTTCTTTTGGAATTTACCTCGATGCTTTAACTTTATCGATTTCTACTTTCATAGTCATCTCAGAAACAACACACAAACACAAACACACAGTATAGTTCATCGTAGTGAAATTCAATTCAAATGCTTAAGTGATGCTATCGAAATGTAGAAGAATTAATGTTTACAATGTCGTTAAATTCATTGTTCGTTTTGTTTGTGCAATGCGCTTTGTTCAATTGGTCGTTTTGGTTTGTATAATCCAAATACGAATGAGCTAAATGCCATCATAATAATAATAATTGAAATAACCCCTTATTTTATTATGGTGATTTGTGCTTTGCCAATAAAACTGACAAAACCAATTTCATTGCAAATCGTATATTGAAATTTATACGTTAATGGAGCCGAGAGCTATGCGATCGATCTTAGGATTTCTTTTACTTTGCTGCTGTTATTATTATTATTATTGTTTGAAATTGTTGCTGTTATAGCGAGAAGAATGAGAAAGAGACCCACAAGAAAAAGTGACTCAGTATTTTCATTTGTCGCGCGCATTTGATCGTTGTTATTTTGCAATTGATTTCGAGTCAGTTTTTCTTTTGCATTTAGTTTCATTCTTTTTTATGTTTTTTTTTTTGTACTTGTTCAGCAATTGTTGGTTATTCGTTAAAATAACATTCAATTCCAGATATAAATATCAATTGATTCATATCCATCGGAATAGAAAAGAATGATAAAAAAAATACCAACAATCTGGCCAAACTGAAAAAAAACTTTTACCCATGATATTTATTCAATTCCATTGCATTTCATTTCATTTCATTTTAGCCAAATGAGCAGCACACATTTTACTTGGCTGAACCAGTTTTGCTCTCCTGTAATTTTTAATAAGGATTTCAATAGCTTTTTCCATTTTATTTGTTGCATTCTTTGCTTTCAATTTATTATAACAACTGGACTCGTTTGCGACTTTTTGCCGCAGAAAACAAATGAAATAAATCTCAAATTGTAACAAAGAAAATGGGATAACAATAACAATACATAAATTTTCAACTGGGATAAATACGGAATCCATTGCATCTGAAATAAGAGATACACAAAGAGAGAGAGAGAGAGAGAGAGAGAGAGAGAGAGAGAGAGAGAGAGAGAGAGAGAGAGAGAGAGAAAGAGAGAGAGAGAGAGAGAGAGAGAGAGAGAGAGAGAGAGTCAGTGGGAGAAAGAGAGACAAGAAGAAAATGCAAACACACGCAATCTTGCCTCAATTTATGACAATACCGAAGAAAGCGATTGCGGTTCTTTGGCCAACTTGCAGTATTTGTGCCACTCGATTTGTGTAAGTAAGTTTGTGTAAACGAACGTTCAAACTTGTGAACGTTCAAACTGCAATGACTGAAAATGAAAACGTAATTGGTCTGAAATCCAATGTACGATTCATGTTAGTATGGCAAAGATGCACGATCCGTACAACAGTTGCTTGTTAGTCAAAATAATATACTCCATTACAATTGTGCTGTGTGCTAAAAGAGCAAAAGAAAAATTTGTATTTTTAAGTCGTTTCGATTTGTTTATTTTACCAACGAAATTCCAGTAAATTAATACGCTGCAACGAACAATTACCAAGTAGATTTTGCACAAATAACACACCGAATTTGTTGAATTTAAACTGAAATCTATTCCAAGGGGAGAGATCATTCAACAGCAGTTATCAGCAGTCATATATACCGAAATTTTTCTTTGTTGTTTTGCATTGAATGTGAAACAAAAGCACAAGTTTTTTTTTTTTTTTTTTTGAAAAAAGGAGAAAGAGTGTAATCGATTTAAACAATGGAAATGTTCATCGATTGAAGCGAAAATTGGTACTTGAGGTTGATATAATGCGAATTTAAATGAAATGTAATTTTTAACTGTTTGCAAATTTTCCGTGAAAATTGCAATATAAAAGCCATTGTTATTCGAAATGATTTTCCCCCGGAGCCAACAGACTATTGTAGATCGTTTCAAATTTTATGATTTTAAGTGTCATAAAAATGCTTATGTTCACTCCATTTGCACTTTACCAAAAATTCCGGGAAATGCCATATGTAGAAAATGAAAAAGAAAGCGAAGAGAGAGAGAGGAGAAAGAGTGCAAAAAAAAAAATGGCAACCATAACAAAAGCACACGCCAAAATGCAACCCAAGCACCTTTCGAATAAACAGGGTTATAATTTTACAACCATTTGAATTCTTACGAGCTCAACAAACGTTTACACCTTCATTTGAAAACTTGCTAATGTATTCATTTCACTTTTTTAACTGTCTTTCATTCTCATGCTGTCTTTGCCTTTTTCTTATCTCAAATTGTTTTTTTTCCACCGTTAGCTGCAAAAAAAACTTTTCGAATGCATTCCAGGTTAATGACCAAGAATAATTTTGCTAGCTATAAAATTGATTGCTCTTTACAAAGTACACATTTGCTTGAATAATAATTTGAATAAAAAGCAATAAAGTTCAATAAAATACAATATTCTTTTATTCATTCTTTTAAATGGTTTAAATAAAGAAAAACATTCTCTAGTTCAGCATAATGAATTTTCAATTTTTTGGCAAAACGTGAAAAATCGTGATATTACAACAATTTTTACATTAAATTTTCCACCAATTTAATGCTTTGACAAATATTTTTGTATTGTCATTGATTTAAATTGATATAATCATTGGTGTGACGATTTAAAGGGTTTTGAATCCGGAAAAACCCCAAATCAACACATTTCTCAACCACTGTAAATCGAATTATTTTTAAGCAAAAATCTTCGTGTATTTCAATTATTCAATATAATGTACGGACACACCGCTGGAGTAAAAATCCACATAGGGGTGGTGAGAAAGAGAGAGAGGGAGAGAGAGATGGAGAGAAAGAGAGAAAGAGAGAAAGTGAGAAAGAGAGAGAAAGAGAGAGAAAGAGAGAGAAAGAGAGAAAGAGAGAGAGAGAGAGAGAGAGAGAGAGAGAGAGAGAGAGAGAGAGAGAGAGAGAGAGAAAGAGAGAGGGAGGGAGACAGAGTTAAAAAGGGCATCTTGTTATGTTTGAGAATGTGGCGAGAAAAAAGTGGCAGGCCAGTGTGAAAAGGAAAAAAAAGCGGTTCTTTTTTTTTTAAAAAAAAAGTGTTTAGCTTATGCGAACCGACGAAGTGAAACGAAAGAAATAATAAAATATTGATGAGATGATACCTCGATTCACGGCAACACTGGCAAATGTCTTCGATACAAGAAAAGAATGAAAAGGAATGAAAAAGAGTGAAAAAAAAAGCCAAAACATGGCAAACAATCCAAAACAATGGTAAAACAGCTACAAAATAAATTTTATTCGTCGACACTGAAAATGGAGAGATGAGAAAAAAAAAGAAAGAAAACAAAAGAAAAACCTCCTAATAAATCACCGAGCAAATCAACAATGAATGAGTAGCAAGCGCAGCAGAGTGAATGAAACCGAGAAAATAATCAAAAGTGAATGCGATAAAAACAAAAGGAAAACACGTTGCATGCGCGATGAAGGCGAAATGGTAACGAATGTTTTAGAGTATTATTGGCCAGATGGAAAGGGAAGAAGAACGAATGAAAAAGGAAAAAAACAAAAATTACGCACACCATGGTGCGATGTATTTGTATTTGCGTATATTGTTCGTGTAATGGTCGAGGTATATAATAAGCTGTGAAACACAATGAAAAATATATTAGACATCAAAATTCGGTGTAGCTCGTTGAATATACATAGTTGACGGACTCTGAACAACAAACGGCATGGGATGCTATCAGTTCAGTGAAGCGTATGAAATGCAATGCAGCGATGACGATGGCGAACAAGAAATAGAAACGAAAAGAGAAAAGAAAAGAAGAAAAAAATGAAAGCAAATACTTATAGACACATCCAAGCAGCTTGCTCAATGAGCTCTTGTTATCGCGCTTGTTACAAGCAATACGCTTACAAAATAAGTACATCACATTTTTGGTTTTGTTTGGCACGAATGTTACTACGCAATGGCAAATGTTGGTTTTGAACGACGATGACGACGACGACGACGACCAGAGATCCTTTTTATCACGTTTGCCATATAGATTCTCACAGGTCGTCCATGTTGTTGTCAATGCCTCATTGAATCAATGTATAGTAATAGTTTTGGATGGTGCATTTGACAGACGCAAAATGTAGAGCGAAAAAGAATGTGAAAATCATCGAAACGATGCAAACACATTGCAATCACTCTTTAAAGATTTCAAATTATCTTGTAAATTACGACCAGCAGTGTAATCACTTTTAATTGACTCTCGCACCATTCCGCCCATAATTCCGTATACTCGATTCCGGTGGTTTGGTTTGGTTATGGACCGGCACACATACATCAACAATAACAACAACAACAACAACAACAACAAGATTTTACGTTGCAATAATAATGGTTGAAACGATTACGATTGTTAAGTTACGACGGCTAGTGTGTTCACAAGAGATTAAATGGCACACAAGAAAAACGAAGCGTGAATAAGAATGCTAAGCTTACTCAATCCCATCAAAAGTGATTTCCACGTGGCTGATCGCCATCAGTCACAATACTCATACTTATTGCGGTTCATTCTTTTTTCTGTTGCCAGTCGCCCTCTTTCTCTGCCACTGTCCCCCTCTGATATCAGGTTTCTGGTTTGCTCTCTCATTCTATCTCTTTTCCACTCAATGAATTCTAAATCCTCATATATGCTTCGAACTATTGCAAACGTCTATTTCAACGCATGACATTCTTACGTTAATACAATTCAGCCGATTTAACGAAATTGAATCGGCTTGCTGATTTGCACGATTATTACCACCAAAGAATTTTAATGGTTGCGATAATTAATTGCGTCTAGAATGAGTTTTCATCGGCATTCAATGGCTAATAAATTCCGATAGTTGAATTGGCATGGTTTTGCCAACAGCAAAAGTAAACAAAATGAAGAAAAACAACCAACAGTAGCAAAGTATTATTTTATATTCATTTATGGATGCTGTTAATTCAATTGACTCTGCGTCATATCGCTTGTTCTGTTTACTTTATTAGATTACCCAAAATATGTTGAACGTTATTCTTTTTATACGGAAATATCTTGTATAGGCGATAACTGAAATGCTTAAATGTCATTTTTCTCTTTCTATTTCTCTCTCTCTCGATCTCTCTCTCTCTCTCTCTTTATCTCTCTATCTCTCTCTCTCTCTCTTTGTCTCTCTCGCTTCCTCTCTCTCTCTCTCTCTCTCTCCTCTCGCTCTCTCTCTCTCTCTCTCTCTCTCTCTCCCTCTCTCTCACTCTCTCTCTCTCTCTCTCTCTCTCTCTCTCTCTCTCTCTCTCTCTGTCACTATTTATTCCACATATTCCCGATGCCTTCAGCACTCTTTCGTCGCACTCCATATGCACTGAATGCGGTTGTAAATGCTGTTTAGGCAGCGTCGCATATATACAATCAAGCCAAGAAATACATAAAGTTGTGCAAATATTTTGATATTTTTATTTTCGACAAAAATGTTGTTGTTGTTTTTTTTCGCGTTCAATGTATACCCAAGCGTGATGTCAAAACACCATTCGCCACTCAACGTTGTTGCATTTCGGAAGCGCCAACACATAAAAATGGCAAAACTCTCAACGTCGAGTAATCAATTTGTGTATGGCCGTTGCCGTTGTCATTGACGTTGATGTGAATATCAACGCAAGATATTTTCTCATTTCATATTCCATCTGCGCCCTTTTATGCTGTTTCTTTCATTCATTGGCGCAATTTTGCTTGCCTCATTTTCCTCATCACAGTTCCATTCACGGCATTTGCAGAGAAAACGGGATAATTTTCAATGTTATTTTTTTTGTTCCCCATTATTTCGTCACACACACACACACATACACACGATTCACATTGATGGAAATAACAAGGGAAAAAAAAGGGAACAGCAAACAAGAAATGCAGAAAAAAAAAGAAGCAAAAGCAGTCGAGAAAATCAAAATTGAACCATTCAGCAGCGCTGCTTAGGGAGTTCCATCGCAATGAACACATACATTGTTCCAGTCGTGTCATATTCGAAAGAATTTCGCATAACATCACAGGTTAAACAAACATTTTTGTTTTACTTCACCAATTACGTGCTGCAAAATTGACATTGCATCCTTTTTCACATTCATTCAATGAAATGAACAACATTTGTAGTGTTGTTGTTGAATTCGCTACCTTGGTAAAATGTCATGCTATAAAATAAGAATGAAATAAAAAGAATGAGCTTGAAATCGAAACGTGATTGTCAAGAGATGTTATAAATGCGTGGCGGGAGAATAAAATACACATTTTGTTACATATTATTATTTTTTGATGTTTTTTTTTTCTTCTTTCGTTTTGTTCAGTGTTTTGTATTGTGAAAATCCATTAAGTTTGCAATTTTAAAATAATAATAATTCGATGTGGCAGTAACACGCTTAACCAACACACACGAATATGCTTGACAGAATTCACATAGTCGTAGTATAATTTGGCATATACACCCCAAAAAAAAAAAAAATACAAATGAATGGCATAATTAAATTATGAAAAATAAAGAAGAAAAAAAAAGTCCAACAGCCCACGAATCAGGACTAGCTTATGTGCCACCACATAGATAGAGAGATATCATTTACAAATGGCAGGTGAAAGATGATTATGTGAAAAAGACCTAAATGAGCGGCCAACAATATAAAAAGAAACAAGAAAAATTCAAAATAGAAAAAGCAAAGAGAGACAGAGACACACAGAGAGAGAGAGAGAGAGAGAGAGAGAGAGAGATGCGATGGTCTTTGCATGATATGATAGAATTTTTAATTGGTATTTTTGTTTGGCAATCCCCGTACAATTTTCGATAGACCAATAAATGCATTTTCATCAAGTTGTGTGACAATTATCGTTTGTCATTTTTCTACGCTGATTTTTCCGTATACGCGGTACGATGGTTGCATTGTACAAATATCATAAAACGGAAACATTGCATATGTTATTTTTGAATGAATCGTGTAAAAAGCGAATGAAAAAAAAATTTATATCAAATTCATGGTGGAAATATAATTTCCGATGGATTTTATTTTTTTTATTTTTCGTTCCGTGTGCATTCTATCAAGTGAACGTTGTCAATGGCACGTTTTTACTGCGTCCTTTTGCTGCCTAAAATGGATTCACCATTTTTTTCTTTTTTTTTTTGTCATTTACAACATTTTTCATCCTTCACATCATGTCACATTTAATTTAAATTAAACACACTTTTCACTCTCGATTTCGTCTCTTGCGTCTATCTTCCTGTACGCTCGATTTTATGTCGCTGCCGTTTGTCGTATACAATTTTTTTTTTTTTTCAAATTTTTTTTTTCTACCATTCGCGGCCGCCATAACCAACGAAAATAAATATCCGGCATTCAATTTTGATATACACAATATTTGTTTTTGTTGTCTTTCCTTGTTTTGTTCGGTATCATGATTGCTATTTTTTTTTTTTTTTTTTGCACGCGAATATGATTCATGATCGTACTATTTATTAAAATATCAGAATTAATTGAAATTTTGGATAAAATATAAATCGTTCAGTACAATGGAAATGCATAAAGAACCACCAATAACGATTATCGCAACAGACAAAATCGAAACGGCCTGAACCTTTATCACAAATAAATAATTGATAAAGTGACATGCACATGATTGATATCGAATGCGTTGTCTACTATGCGATGGCATTAATCGAATTGAATGACTGCTCTTGTTATTATCAAATCAATAAAAAAAAAAAAACAAAAACAAAAAAAGAATTCATACATATGCATTGGGAGTCGATGCGAAAGTGGCCAACTTGAATCACTTAGTAGCCAATATAGCACAACAAGGTAGAGAGATGAAGAGAAAAGAGAGAGAGAGGAGAGAGAGAGAGAGCGTCAAGGCAAATCTAGGTGAGATGCTTGTTACTGGGCGCATGAATTTGCCGAGATAAAATTTATCATTCCAGTTTTATTTCGTCTTTTTCTCTCTCTCTCTCTCTCTCTCACACACTCTCACTCTCTCGCTCTCTCGCTCTCTCTATACATCTGCTGATTCTGCTGTTGTTAACTGTATGCTATGTTATTCCACATCGTGTGCTGAATCAATAAATCTTTGTTACAATTTTCAGTGTATGTGGACGTCACGGGCGTGCAACAATTCCATGGGATAAAAAAAGAAGAGGAAATGAAAAGAAATGCAAGAAAGAGTGAGATAGAGAGAAAAATGTAGATCGACACACAAAAAAAAATTGTATATCTGCCGTTTAGTATCGCTTAGTTTGTTAGGAAATGAATAAAAAAAATAGAAAAAATTGTTGTTCGTGAAATGGGCCAAATTTTATCATTTTAGGTGGCCAAATTTTATTACAAGCTTTTTCTCTTCTTCGCATTGAATTGCAATGCCTTTTTCAGTTGCCGAATTCATTTTTGCACGGGCATATGTGGCTTTTTTCCTATAGATTTTCAGCCAATCGAAAAATGTAATAAACAATTGTAAGCCAAGCGTTCCATATTCGAATAAATAATGCATAAAATATCCGGACCGGTCTATACCTTTATGACTTTATCATGGATATTTTGTTATACCGCCAAAATGAACCACATTCTATGAATTTTATTACGCAAAAATATGATTGTTGTTTTCAAAATACATACACACACAGCGTGTGAACTATTTTAATTTTCATGTGAATAAGCAAATCGCACTAGGGGAATTTATCTATTCGCAAATAACCTCATTCGCTTATTAATGGATTCAAAATTTTATTTATATGAATCATTCGCAAAATATTCGCATAAATTGTTAAAATTCGATTCAATATGGCAGCCTAATATTCTCATACAGAAGTATTAAGTTTTGCAAATGACTCATGATTTTTGCAAATAGCTTCATTTTTTGCGAATATTATGCGAATATATTCGGCCGCCATTTGCAACTTTCTCCGCCATATGCGAATATATTTGCAAAAAAATTCGCAGATTATTTACATATTCGCATCTATTTGAATGACATCCAAACCCCTAGATCGCATATCGTTCGATGGTGCTTTTATGAAAGCAAAGTTATGAATAAAGTAGCAATGGAAAGGGAAACAATGGGCCAGTGTTTTATCATCAGACGAAATAGACAAGAATTTTATTGCTAATAAAGCAGTGAGTGTTTGATTTTTCAAGTGGCGTCATACCCATACACTCATGTATGCAATCACCTTTAAATGGAATTATGTGACGCATTGAATTGGTGATAATTAAATTAAACAGGACTTTGTATTGCTTTGCCTATATGACATTGTTATATGGTGACATAAAAAAAAAATCTTCACAAATGACTCATTGTGAGTCAATGTGAATCTGATGAACCTCGTTTAGAGTTCAACATTCATGCAAGTTTTCGCTCCTGTTATCACTTATTTCCCTCTTTTCATATCAACAATTTTTTGTTGTTGTTGTTGTTGTTGTGTATGTGTGGTTGGGTAGGTGAATGAGTATGAGAAATATTTAGTTCGCCGACCAGATAAAATGCTGTAATTCCCACATAAAAATCGCCACAATTTTCTCACAACTGTGTAAAGCTGCAAAAGCTAATGGCATCAGGTCATAAATTATCTGAATGTATATGCGGTCGCCTCTCTGTTTTCACTCACAAAAACAAGCGCACTAATAAAATGTTATTATTTTGAATCACACAGCAATGCTTTTGTTCAGTTTTTGGTTTTGCTCTATGCCGATATGCATTGTGCCCTTGCGCATCAGTTCATTTTATCTTCACATCATATCGTTATATTCTTGATAGGCATTCGTTTGGGCCAGTACTCGTGTGTGTATCTTTTTCTCCAGCTCTCTGTATTTCTCTCTCCCTCTCTTTCTCTCTCTCTCGCTCTCTCTTTCCCTATCGCTCTCTCTCTCCCTTTCGTTCTCTTTCTCTCTTTCTCTCTTTCTCTCTTTCTCTCTCTTTCTCTCTTTGTGTACGTAAAACTATTTCTGTTTGAGACAAAATAAGAAAAATCGCTCGAATTAATGAATGGTTTGGAATTACCATTTTTGCTGTTCGTCGTTTATTTCAAGCTTTTTAGTTGTTGAAAGTGTACGTTACAAATAGGAAATTCTTTTTTTCCCTCAATTTCTCTCTCTTTCTTTCTTTCTTTCTCACTCTCTGTCTATTTCTCTCTTTCTCTCTCTCCCTCTCTCCCTCTCTCCCTCTCTCCCTCTCTCCCTCTCTCCCTCTCTCCCTCTCTCCCTCTCTCCCTCTTTCCCTCTCTCTTTCCCCCTTTTTTTCTCTCTACATATCACATGTTTGCCCATAAATTAATCTTACGAACGGCGCATCATGATACTCTCTACTTTAAGCAGAAAATTCTTGGTTGTTCAAGATTTAGCTGACGAACAATCTTTGGCAAAACTTTACCAAATAGTGACTACTTCCAGATTTTTCACCTAATTTCCTATCGCAAACATGGAAACAGTTCTATCTAATTTAATTGGTTAAACTCAATTTTTATGTCAGTTCAACATCAAAACCATTCAGTTTTGAATACTAAAAATTCACTTTTTCGTATATTAAATGACCTCGAATACAAGCATATAGAACAAAAAATTTTACAAAAAGCTTGTTAACGACCGAAAATTAAAACACAACTGCCTCTGACCACAGTAAATTTTTAACACGTACGAATAATTTTGTGTGTTTCTGTGTAAAAAGGGTGTAGATTGTTTGTTATCGTTGTACGGACATTGTTTCATACCAATTGTAAATATATTCAATGTATTTTATGATTATTAAAATTGTACAAGAGAGAAAATGAGACAGGCAACTGAGACTGAATCGTTTGAATGTTTACAATTAACCAATATTTATTATGACTGCATTAAAAGTGTGAGCGAGATACAAATACAAGTGAATATAAAATGTGACCATTTTTGAAATTCATTTAAATCGGTTGAAATTTACAATTGAATTCGTTTTCGTGTGAATATGCTCAAAGTATCAAAAACTGTAGCCAAACACAGTACAATCCCTATAGTTTTATGGTTATTTCATTTTTGTGGCTTTTAAACCACATAAAATGTTTTTCTTTGAGCTTTTAATACCAATGTTTTGCTCTTTCACCAAATGTTAAATTAATTTTTAATCCATTGTCAGTCATTTTACTCATTTCATTTTAAAACAAATGCAAACTAATTTGTCACAAACATGTGTTTCATTTGTTATGCAATTTTTCTTCATTACAAAACACTTTTTCATTTTATACTTTTCACTTTTATAAAATGTTACAAAATGTCTCTATGAGATGTATAAAAGAATAATGTCTCTTCGGATATCATGTAACGATCTGACTCATACGGCAAAAATGATTAAAATGAATTTCAAACAATTTTGTCTTTATTTTGCGCGAAGGACTTTACTTTCGGCGAATTTTTTTCGATTTATAATCAATTTCTGCTTAAAAATTCTTATTCTAAAGAATAATTTCTGGAAATCGGTTTTTCTAACTATTCGCATTAGGAAAAAAAAGTTTAAATTAAAAAGATCTGTTTTATAGATTTAAATTAGAAGCCATTAATTCAGATTAAAATTATTAGTAATCTTTCAAAGTATAAGCGGATTAAAATCTCCCATATTTCAATGTTATCTATCATATTTCCACTAGAAATTTCAACTTTGAAAATAAGGGCAATGGAAAAGGAATGCTCGTCAATAAAACGATTCCATGAATACCCCGAAGCAATAGGTTTCATTCATCCAAAGTAAAAAAAACAAAATCGAATGAAGAAATTTCAACGATGGTTTTTCTCCACCTGAACCTTCAGCATAGATTTATATAGGTAGAAAATCAATTCATAAGCAACAATATACGTCATAGCTGCTTATAATGTTATATTTCTTCGTCGGAAGTATTCTTGCTGGCAACAGGAAAAAAGAAATTGCCACGTGAAAAACACATAAAAATATCAGATATGCTAGTTTAGTTCAACAGTTTAGGTATTTACAATCAGTCAATGTCATTTCATTAATTTTCATTAAACAGATGTGTCAACATGGATGCGACAGCTAAGAACGATCTTTTATTGTGGGAATGCGAATTTTATGACCATGTACATTTATTTTTACCATAAGGTGAATTTTCTATTTAAGTAGTTTGTGTACTGAAAATGTTGTTCAAAGCACATCGTCTTGTTGAAACGAAAAGAGCAAAAATTGTGGATAAATTAACTCTCTGATTAACCTCAATATATACGCATTTCTATGGGAAATTGAAATGCTATGATTTGGATCAAATCATTTAGTCGTGTGATGTTCTTTCGTATATATATATATTTATTATTCCATAACAAAAATTTCATTCATCTTATTTGAAAAGCATTAAAATCAACTTAAAAAACATGTTAAATCCTAAACAATATTCAGATAATAAACTAATATTCAACAAAAGGTTTTGAACAGAATCGATTTTAATAAGATGTATAAAAGCTCTTCGTTCCACCAATGGATAGTTATAATCCAGCATATTGTAGCAAGTACACTTGGTACGCCAAATGCTAACAATAATAATAATATGCTTAATCATTTATATGCGTAGCGTATGGAATTTGATGATCGAGTGCTTATGTTTACTAAATAGGTGATTGTGATTGTAATCGTTATTGTTGCAGTTGTATGACCATGTTATTACTTGAATAAAATGTACGCCTAAGGATGTATGGTGATAATGATGGTAATGTTGTATTTCAAATGGTAAACTATTTAATCATTGATTGCATTCAATTCACGTTGGTCATTTATCAATAGCCCGTGTATTTGTTGTTTGCCATGCATGCAATTCAGCCATTATTAGAAAATGAGAGAGGGAGAAAGAGAGAGACGGGGAGAGAGAGAGAGAGAGAGAGAGAGAGAGAGACGGAGAGAGACGGAGAGAGAGAGAAAGAGAGAGAGAAAGAGAGAGAGAAAGAGAGAGAGAAAGAGAGAGAGAAAGAGAGAGAGAGAGAGAAAGAGAGAAAGAGAAAGAGAGAAAGAGAGAAAGAGAGAAAGAGAGAGAAAGAGAGAGAAAGAGAGAGAAAGAGAGAGAGAGAGAAAGAGAGAGAGAGAGGGAATGAGCAGTACATGTTACCACATTATACAATGAAAAAGAAAAAAAAACATACACAAAATCCTTTTCTATTTGCAATGACCATTTACAAATCGATACAGAGCATAATGAGGCGATCTAGTTAGCATGGATGATGTCGAATTATATGTTGGAAATTCAAATTTTCGCAAAATTAGTTTTGTGGTTCATTAGTTCAGATTTGGGACGCAATCAATCCATTTCTATAATAGTAATTTCGGCGACAATTTGAATGCAAAAACAATTATAATGCCGTTTCAGTTGTATGGTGAGAATGACGTTGGAATTTACCTTAAAATACGGTTTGATATATTAATTTATTAGACGAAAATTATATTCGGTGGAATTGTGTGTATCCGTGTCATCAAATGCAGTTAGCTTCATATATATATATATATATATATATCGATGATAATGGGTAATTTGTGTGATTAACTGAGAAATTGAAATGTGGCAATATGTGGATATATGTTTTCGATCTCATCATCATAATTATTTATTTATTAATTAATGTCACATATTATTGGACAAGTGTGGTTATTGTATATTGAGTATAACCGCACATAGCCTGGGAAATGGAGAGAAAATTAACTGAAACCTCATTTTATAATGCGCATGACATTACAAAAAGCTATCATCAAAATACGATGATTTATTTCCAATTTATATTCAAGTATCTCTGTGTAAAGAAAGAAAAAAAAAAGAACCATAAACACACAACATTTTCGAGTGGTATTTCGACAAATTTTAACCCCATTTAACCATACCCATTCTGAATTATGTAATAATTCATTTTCCAAAATTTAACCAAAATTACGCAAATTGAGTGTGCGAGAGAGTAGAGAGAGAGAGAGAGAGAGAGAGAGAGAGAGTGAGAGAGAGAGAGAGAGAGAGAGCGAGAGAGAGGGAGAGAGAGAGAGAGAGAGAGAGAGAGAGAGAGAGAGAGAGAGAGAGAGAGAGAGAAAAAGAGAGAATAAAAGAGCGTACGTTGGAATGATGCTAATCACATCATGCACCGTCATCAATCATCTCGGTTGCTAAATATGTCACAACTATTATCTGGTGTACGTGATGGCTTCAAATTAATTATATTAAAGTTTCTACTTGAAATATCCACTTAAAATCCATTTTCTCATATAAGTATACTTATGTTGATGTGCAAGGTGGAATTTGTAATGTTTCTTGTTAGTTGGCCAACTAAGCCGACAAACACGTGTTATACCTGCCTGCATCCATATAAGTTTTTCCAAAAAATATTTTACGTTTCGATAAATTCAAGTGCAAAATCATGTTTTCATTTCATTAGCATTGTTTTTTGGGGAGGGCTTTTGCCACGTGTAAATTTTGTGTTTACAAACATAAAACCAGAACCGACACAAAAGCTCAAGCTAAAAACTAAAGTGAAGCCGAACTACAAAATGCGGTTTTTACTTTGGAATGCATCAAAATATTGGTTTCATTCATTATTTCATTGTTGTAGATAAAATTCGCTCTACAAAATACACAAAATCACATTGTAATTACCAATATCAACTCCCGAATGTGATTATTATAAAAATTGACGTGATGCCAATAAATCTACGAATTTAAGTTTAAATAGTTTTAGTCTGTTTCGTAATGCTTTCAATTGATGCACTAATTTTAAGCATAATTTTAGATATAAACGAAACCAGACAAAAATATATAAATTCTATACATTGTCATTGGATAAAAACAACAACAAAAAAAAAAAGAAAGTATTTCAGCTTAATTAAATGAAAACCTAATCGATCTTCTCCACGAAAACATGGTTGATATTGATATCAACCCTTATGAATATTACATGTTTGTTTGCTTAATCATCTGTACAAATGGCTTTGAAAATGTTTTTCAAACGAAAAGTTTCCTCTTGTTTGTGTCTCATGATTTTTCCCTTCCTTTTTCATATTATGTCTCTGTTTCACTTGTCTTTCCAATTCTCACATTTTCACACACTCACAGAGTCCATCTCTCATTTAGTTTGCCAGTTTGATTATTGCTATATTCACGTTAATAATAAACTATTATCAAAGTATCCGATTCCAAATAGCCAATTCCATGTAAATAAATAGATGTTTTCGGTTATTGGAGGTTCAGAACATAAAGTGCAAATTGAGATAGGCAATGATTATGATACTACATAAAGTTTTATCCATTTCCCAAAACCGATAAATTGATGTGTGTGCGTGTGGTTTGTTGCAAATTGATTGTTCACATGTTATAGAATGTTTGTCTATTATCGTATAATTAAGGACTATTTTTCGAATAATTATTCGGAGAATAGATATATAAATTACGCGCATAAATGTTTGTTTTATTGTGTCAACAGGAAATGAATTTCTTAGAACCCATTTACAAACTGAATAATTCTTTTATTTTAATGATAAAAACATGAAATGGCCATGAGCATAAAACCGATTTCAAACCACATTTTCTGAACATGACAGCTTTCTGGGTTTTTTTTTTTTCCTTTTCTTTTTGGTAATTTTCATTTCAGCAAAATTCTATATGTCGTTTTTTTGTTTTTCTTTCAATTTTTCTCTTCTGATCGGAAGTCACTCACAAACTCATTTTAATGTAAAACACAAAATTCCTAAGTCACTCAAAACTTAGTCAAAATTCACTTTATTCAAAAGAGCTTGAAGATTCAGTTATTCAAACGAGTTTTTATAAGCGAATGAATGAAAAGATGCAGAACAAAAAAGAAAAAGAAAAAGAAGAAGAAAAAAAAAAAATAGAGAAATCCAAACCGGCTCGAGAGAAATGGAATCATTCTCATAATTTATCCAACTTTTCGACTCTACGATTTGAAATGACAAAATGTACAAAAGAAAAACGAGTCCATTTTTAATTTAGTTCCAAACACGCATTTCGGAAATGCATAGGAAATGAATTTTTGGAATGGAAAAAAGAAAAAAAAAAAAAAAGGAAAACTAGAAGAAATGAATGATGAAAAGAAAAATTGTGTGGTGTATTTTATTTGAGCATGTACTACGTTGAACTTAAACGAAGGAAATAAAGCGAAATAAAGTTAAAAATGGTTTTTGTGACAGGCTAGTGATTCGCCAAGAATGAAGCTGAAATGCATCTTGTAATAGAGAATTTACTTACTTAGTCTCGGGTGACGCATTTTCTTTTCTATAGAAGTATACTCTTCTTATTTACTCTTCTTTGATAGAAGTATACTCTTCTTCTTTGCTTTTGCCTCCTCCATCGATGAGTTTATTTTTTTCTTTTTTTTTCTTTTTCTTTTATTAAAGTGCAAAATTTATGATCACAATTTCTTCGACAGCGATGCTTTTGCATGCATAAATCGGCCTTACATTCGAAAGAATGGCTATTCTGGCGAGTGAAACCATAAACATAATATTAAGCACACTGATGTGTGCTTTGTGAAGTGAAAATATTACGAAGAGTGCGTCAAATTAATCTTTTGCCGAAGACTTTTGCCGAACACTGTGATTCACCAATTTCGCTACTTTTTCCATTCTCATCACATGCGGCGAAGTATAAATCTCAACCATAACGTTATATATTTTTTCTTCTTTTTTTGCTTTATTTCTTTACAGCTTTCCGTAGTCTTGCGCATCTTTTAGATAAATTATATTTGCATTCGACTTTTTAGTTCATAAACTTTCGTAAGCATATGGCCGAGCCAAACATGGTCGTAGTATTTTCAAGATGAATAACAACGAAGAAAGAAAAAATTAACTTTTTTTTTTTTATTGAAATACGCGAACGCACACAAATACCAACAAAGAAGAAAGAAAAAAAAAAACGTAATTTAGTCGCCTGTTACGTTACTCTCAACAATTGATTACCGCTCTATTGTGTATAATGTTAAAAATGTTCGGCACCCAAAGCCTGTCGAATATCAAATTTATCAAGTCACTTGCTTTTCAACTCTGACTAGTTAGGAAAAATACAGAAAAAAGGTTATTTGCAAACAAA
Source organism: Resseliella maxima (assembly GCA_029041755.1). Taxonomy (NCBI): domain Eukaryota; kingdom Metazoa; phylum Arthropoda; class Insecta; order Diptera; family Cecidomyiidae; genus Resseliella; species Resseliella maxima. The sequence goes on from JAQOWM010000747.1 coordinate 461,973, forward strand.
TTAAAAAGGCGAGTCGTGCTGACGGCTTTTCTACTAAAAAAAACAACAAGAATTTTGAGTACTTTTGAAACGAGATTAAGTGGAATGTATTAAAAATGTTTATGGTCAATTCTTCATTGTTCTTGTTTAAATCACAGTTTTGTGTCAGCGTGGGCTAGAAAATTATGATTTAACTCAGTTTTACTAAATACACTCGACTAGATCTTCAAGAGAGATTGTTCACAGGGCGGAAAAATAATACAATAATTTCAAGCGGTATCCATGTTAACTAGATCACAAAGGATGGTGTTTTTGGTTAAATTTTGTCATTGTTTTTCCGTTGAAAATGCAAAACATTTTTGAGAATAATGGAATTGGTGAACAAGAACAGTATTAATCATGTAAAGTAAAATGGGTAAAACATTCAATCGCTTTTGATGGGAAGCAAATGGTCGAGAACTACAGACTTTGGATAATTTTCGCTGAAAATTGTGTAGTTTGATAATATTATGTTGTATGCAATTTGAGAATGAAGCCAAAAATTGCAAAATGCCACAAAACAATGAGAAACATTGGCTTGTGGTGAAAATGGTAGTTTTGATACTATTTCCGGACCGAATGGTCGACAAGTGCACTGGGGGCTACCTAGTTTTATGCAAAAAAAAAAAAAAACACTAAAAACACACTGATGTTCTAAATAAATGTGCGGTACATAAGAATTATATTTACTCATATTCACTGGCATAGATCTCACAAAAACGGATATTTTGGTGTACAAAAGTGAAAGAAGCAAGAGCATGAGGGAGCTGCCGTGCATTGGGATTTGTGTTGTTTTTGTGCATTGTAAATGTGTTAGCATGTGAATGACCATTAAAAATTATTAATAGTTTGCTTGGATCGTTGGGAAATAAATTCACAACGAAAAATGGGTCAATGATCTATTGAATAATTTTGCAGGCACTTGTTAAACAATTTGAACAACTTTTTGTTTGGTTTGTTCTCACTCTCTCTCTTTCTCTCTCTCTCACTCTCTCTCTTTCTCTCTCTCTCACTCTCTCTCTCTATCTCTCTGTCTCTCGATCTCTCTCTCTCCCTCTCCCTCTCTCCCTCTTTCCCCCCCTCTCTCTCTCTCTCCCTCTCTCACTCTCTCTCGCTCTCACCCATTTCTCGCTCTCCCTCTCTCTCTCTCTCTCTCTCTCTCTCTCTCTCTCTCTCGTTCTCACTCTCTCTTGCTCTTTCTCTTTCTGTGTGTAAATGTATGCAAAAGCATTAGAAGTAGCAAAGACACGAATACAGGACATTGATCGCATTCCATTGCTTTCACCGCTTCGTTAGTCAGCCACTATACCAACAAAAATCATGTTTTCCTAACGAATGGCCATTGAAATATGCTTGTGCTGCTGCTGCTCTGATTCGGGAATGCATTGAATTTTTTGGAAACATGCAAGTGATACAGAGAGAAAATGTGTCGACCAATGGAACTTATCACAAACGAAAATGAGAAACAAATGAAAAAAAAAAAAAAATGAATCGGATTTTAACTCGGCTTACATACAGCAGATAGATGGTATGTTTACTGATGGTGATGGGCGCAAAGCAACAATGCTCTTACTTCACCATGCATTGATTTATGTTTTTATTTAGCGCATACAAAAATGCTTGTGTATTTTCTGTTGAATTGATAATGGCCAACGTATCAATTATGCTACTGTTGTTATTGTTGCTGTTGCTGTTGCTGTTGTTGTTGCTGCTGCTGTTATTGCCATCGTCATTTGTTTTTCGATAGTCATCGAAAAGCATTTTGACGACGTTGCGTGCTCTATACTTGTTACTTTGCTATTGCCATAAATTCGATGAGATTAATTAGATTACGTGGTTTTCAGTTACACCATTGTATCCCCGTAATGCTTAATGATATTTTTGCAGTTCAATGGCTCTGATGGTCACAAAAAAAAAAAAAAAAAAACTGGCCTGTGTTGCGTTCATTTTCATGTTTTCAAACGATTTGTAATTAATTTGTGCGTGTGCCATTGTCGGCTAGCTTAACCTCGCTAATCAATTGCTGTTACAATGCATCGTTGACCCATGAAAAAAAACATTGTACTCCAACGAATATTGTTTCTGACTATCGATAAACTGAAACAAAATTAAATCTCGGCTTACAACTTTCTTTTTAATTGAATCTATACAAGTTCATTTATTAACGAAAATAATATTGATGCAACATTTTTGGCGCTAGATTTTTTCTTCATAAATTGCGGCATTTTTTTTTTATACAAACTTCAAAGACGAATTATTTTTTGCTTCCGCATATCCCAGCCGATTTGCATTCATTTCGATCAAACATTGTTGAGAGTTCAGTGCTTTTTATTGCTACGTTTTTACGAAAAACGTATGGTTTGGTTTGAAAAACTTTATCTTTATCAATGCTTATGAATTATGCATTTTTGCTATGAAACTTACGATATTTCATAAATTATTACAGATATTGACTATTTTGAAAATTGCAATGCAAATGTTCGGCATTCCATTTGGCAAAATGTGGTAATCCAATCAAAATAATGCTTAAATGAATGAACATAAAGATTTTTTTTCGTACAATTCAAAATATGGTTAGTAAATGGTTCAACGAAAATTCGAAAGAAACTATGATTCAAATTGTACCATCGCCCATAAGCATATTCACATTAGTTACAGCCTATTATATATTCGAACATTCAAACTATTGGCAATGGAATTTTGCTAAAAGTTTCGATCGGCAACTGATTCAACTAAATAGAAGACGTGTGCAATGTGTATAAGGATGAACAGAATATGAAACAGATGAGTGCGGGAGAAACGCAAAATGAATGAACTTTGTAAGAGCACACACCCAAATTGATTTTCAATAAAAAGTTATGGCATCTCAATGGATATAAATATGGAATATTTTCCATCGAAGTTTCCTCTATGCATTTTTTTTTTCTTCACGAGTGCGAGACACACACACACACAAACTCATTTTTTCTCGTTTTTTTTTTCCTTCTCCTCCTTCCATCTCTGTTTCTTACTCATTCTCTTCGCATACACTTTAATCGCAATTTTGTTTATCGTTGCCAATCGGCAGCAGCATCTCAAAACATTGATTGCGATCAAATGCGTATATGTTATTCGAAGCGATATATTTTCTCGCGTATACAATGAATGTCGATTTCCTCGTTTGTAACAACAAAAAGCCCGAAATGTTGACGATGCAAAATCAATCAGTTCAATATACATATTAGTAACAGCAACCATATAACAAATTCTCCGCCAACAAGACATAAATTACATCAGTGAACATGTAAATTATATGCAAACTCTGTTCAAAGACATATTCACTCTGTCGAGTATGGTTGCTGCTTTTTTTCCCCTTTATACTTGTTCTTCATGTACATGTATTTAGAAGTTTACGTTTGCATTATTTATTGATTTTTCATCGAAAGCTTAATATTACTTAAGTTTCGTAATTTATTTGTCTCCAAGGTAAAATTTAATCAAACTGCAACTGTGTTCGGTTTTTGCATCGAATTAAAATCGTAGAAAAATGTTTCGAAACTAAATTGTTTCATTATGAGCACAACGACCCATGAATAACGAACGAAAGAAAGAAAAAAAAAAGGAACACACACACACACAAAATGTAATAAAAATGGGAATAAAGTGCTATTGATTTTGAGTCAAAGTGACTTTGAAACGTCTGGTGTTGATCATCAGGTTTGGTTCTAAAATGTGAATTTAAATACCAAATACTTTCTAATTGCCGAAATCACCATTTTCTTTTTACATTCTATTTTTCAAACTCCAGAAAATTGTTAACGAAACGTACCAAGTTTTTCTCATTAAATTGGTTAATTTATTTGATTCGACTTACTGAACATTTCACCGATGCACAATTCCTTAGCGGAGATTTTTTTTTTTGGTTATGTTAGACGGTTTTGAAACTAAGCACTTAAGTGCAAATTAGAATACTGACTTTTTTTTCATTCTCTCTCTTTCTCTCTCATCCCCTTCACCCTCTCTCTTTGTCTTTCGATGAAAAACATTTGTTGTTACATCCCAAAATCCAATCTAATCAGCTTGATGGTACTGCATTTTATTTGCAATTGCTGTGTGAACTTTTCATAGTTCACTTAAGTACTTTCGAATTTCTCAGATTGTTGTTGAAAATCTCTTTGTCATAATCGAGTTAAGCATTGGGTAAACATAAACTTCGCTCTCTTTCTCTCTCTTTCTTTCTTTCTTTCTCTTTCTCTCTCTCTCTCTTTCTTTCTTTCTCTCTCTCTCTCTCTCTCTCTCTCTCTCTCTCTCTCTCTCTCTCTTTCCCATTTTCTCCATCATTCTCCATTCTTTATTTTTGCTGTCTTTCTCATTCATTGCAAATTACATTTGAATTCCATACCAAATGAAATCTCATTAAAACTTCCACACCGTATGCAATGTATGCAACGCATTTCAAATGACATGCACATATTCACAAACAATCCATGCATAATCGGATTTTAATACAATAAGCGGCTAACTTTTGACTAAAGAAAACCAAAATTGTTAAACACTCACAAAACACATCTCATTTAAGTGGCTGAGTTTGTGAATTTGTTTGGTTCCACTGTATTTGTTCATAAATCCGCATCAAATGACTGCATTCAACCGATACATAGAACAAGAAAGATTTTGGTTTTAGGCTAAGTATTCTATTTTGATCGAAAATGTATCAAATGAAAAACAAAAGTTTTTCAATGCAAAAATTTTCTGAAACAGAAGAAAAGCCCAACAAATTCATAATCGGATTTCTAATCCATTAGATGTTTATGACCCTGATTTTTTTCTTCACAAGAGAGCGAGATAGATGTAGAAAGAGGAGGCTTGAGAAAAAGAAAAAGAAAGAAAGAAAGAAAGAAAGAATGCAAGATATGTACTGATTATTATGGTCATATTTTCAAAACCAGCCACAAACCAATTAGAATACAAATTGGAATTTCTTCATCACTTTCGAAATATCGTTCGATATTTTTCAGCTTCAAGCAATTTGCACAACAGTTTGCAAAGCGAACATAAGCCAAGGTTTTAAATTTCACAAGCCTATATCAATTGTTGCAGTATTTTAATCCAAACATTTGGTACATAAATCGGACAACACAAAACATAACATATATTTTTGCCCATAGGCTGTCGGCCTATATTAGATATTCGTTCAAATGCTAAATCATATGACCAAATCTACGCCCCGATTCAAATAATAATACCGACAATGGAATTATGAGCTTTTGGGAACCTCTCGTTCGTTGTTAATTCATTTTTTTGTTTTTTTCATTTTCAACTTTTCTCTATTTGTTTTGAAATCTAGAAAATCGAGCACTTTTTCCAGCATCGATTTACAATGAAAACAAATTCATGCACAAGCTGGCCAACATATTTGCCAGTAAATCAAATGAACTTATCCGATTCTGCCATTACATTAATCGAAAAATGATTTTATTGAACCATCCGCTTTCTGAACATTTGATCCAGACGAAATCGAATAAAAGAAAAAAATCGCAACTATGTATATTTACGTGTGTTATGGTATTGTACGAGCAAAAATAATTCTGGCTTTGCTGTTTGTTCTCCAAACTGTGTCGAAAATACGACAAGGATAAAATGATTGATTTCCCAATCCGACCAGAAACTAATTTCCGATCTCTTTTTTTTTTTTTTTTTTTTTTGCTTAGTTGGCACAATGCCAACGGAGCAGTTTTATGTTTGTTCCCTTATTATTAGCTTTTTTTTCCCATCAGTAATGAACTACTTTGGAATAAAATTAATAAAAAAATCATCTCATACTTCATCTCAAAGTAAAATTCACTTGAAGCCAATTTATGCAGTGCAAGTTTTACTGGAAAAATTCCATTTTTTTTTTCATTACAGAAAAACGGCTACATAAAATATAGTTCAACTTTTTGTTTTTCGCTTGATTTTTTATTAACTTCACAGTTAATCAAAGGGTTCACTAAATTATAGATTAATTAGATTTCTTCAATATGCAATCAAAATTATAATTATTTTAGATTTTCCATGTTTTTGCTTGAAATAATTTAAAAAGTCTTTTTGCAAAGTAATTTCCCAACATCTTACAATGTAAGTTAACGAAATTCTATAACCAGGTTATTTCACAATTTAAATGTAAGATTTCTCTAAAGGTTCTTCAATATTCTCTAATAAAAATGTTATTATTTATTCATTAATGTGTAATAATAGCGTAAATAAGATCGATGTTCATGTTTTTGGTAAAACATCATTTTCTATATTAATGTATAACATCTGGTCATTAGCTCACATGTGATATATAAATTGCACGTTTCAGCAAATGATTCATATGAAAAAAAAAAAAATTGTTGTATACACGAAAAGATGGCACCATTTTAATGCAGACATTTATGAGAAATAAGATAAAAATGTGTCTGATAAATATGATTTAAATTACCTATCATAAACCAAACAAATACGATGTCGTATTGTGTTGTTATGATAAAATGAAAGAGTTAAACAATTGACCGTTCTCTATACTATACATTTTATCGGATGTTTTTGTTGATTCACTTATCTTTTACATCTCAAAATTTTAACGTAAAATCAAAAGTTGTTGACTTGTCTCTTTGTTCTTTCTGAATCGTAGACTTTTCAAATAATTATCACAACAACATGTCCAACAACAATATGTCGGAGTATACAGAGAGCAATGTCTTTGGCAATGGCATCAGTACAAACAGTATATTCAAGCAGTAAACAATGATGTTCAAATCATTTCATTTCATTTTGATTTTTTTGTGTATTTATTTAATAATTTCGTTAAATTGTGAAAATTTAAATGATTTATTTTATAAAATCGTTGAAACAAAATATGGTCGAATACGGGGTCTAGTGAAAAAAACATTATTACATCAAAAAATATACTATTCGTTTCGTGGAATACCATTTGCAAAGCCACCAATTGGAGAACTTCGATTTAAAGCACCACAAATGTCTGAACCATGGACACCAAAGACACTCGATGCATTCGATTATGGAAAGGCATGCAGTCAATTACCTTATGAATCATTCTACGTTGAATCCAATGAAGATTGTTTATTTTTAAATATTTTTGTTCCCGGTACTTCATTTCTGCAATAAAAAAAATTTAATTTAAATGCAATTTCAATTTGATTTTACTTACCACAAATGATTTTGATTTATTTTCAGAAACCAAATCAAAAAGTAAATTGCCGGTGATGATTTACATATTCGGTGGTGCATTCAATGGTTACAGTGGAAGTGATTTATTACTTGGGCCAGATTTTCTAGTTGAACGTGACATCATTTTAGTTACATTCAATCATCGAGTTGGAGCATTTGGTTTTATGTCATTGGGCACTCCAGAATATTCTGGAAATATGGGTTTAAAAGATCAATTATTGGCTATAAAATGGATTCATGAGAATATTGAATCATTTGGAGGAGATAATACACAAATTACACTTTCTGGTCACAGTTCTGGTATTTTTTTTTTTTTTTTTGAATAATTTAAAAATTATTTCCGAGAGAGAGAGAAAAAAAATTCATAATGACAATTTTCTAGGCGCCACATCAGTCGGTTATCATTTGCTCAATGACAACACAATGAATTATGTTCAACAAGCTTTAATTATGAGCGGAGCAGCACGAGTACATGATCAATATTTGGAAGGAAATCATCAATGTTTAATGAATAAATTAATTAAAAGATATAACAAATATATTGGTGACAGTTTAGAAGAAATGATTGAATTTCTTCAAAAAGTTCCAGAACAAGTAATTTTAGATTTTTCAAATGAAATTCAAAATCTACCAAAAGATACATTAAAATTTCAAGTGATAGGAACGCAAAATATTATTTGGTGGCCGATAATTGAAAATGAAAATGCCATTGAACCATTTTTACAACAAAATCCAGTGTTTTTACTTGAGAATAAAGAGAATTTTAATATTACCACATATTTCACGTACACAAATCGAGTATGTAATACAAAATATTATTCATGAAAAAAAAAAAAAAAAAAAAAAAAAAAAAAAATCCAACAAAATTAAAAAACTTTTTAATACTTTCAAAGGAAATGGTAGGCTATGTTCCATCTGATTATGCTGATCCAGATGTGATTGATGAATATTTAAAAGATTTTCTTGTACCGTTGCCAATCCATGGATACGATTCATCGATTGCCAAAAAAGTAAGTTTTCAATCAAATTTTTTCTTTGAAAAGCGATAAAAATCTTTAAAATCTATTTATTGCAGCCATATTTAAAAGATTTAATGAACGATTTTCGCGATTTTTTCTTTGCTAATGCAACAACAAATTATGAACGAGCAGATCAACGTGTTATTATTGATTCCGATTTTATATTCACTTATTTTATCGATAAATGGGTGCAAAAGCAAGCATCCGTATCGGAGAAAAATATATTTTATCATGAGTAAGCAATGTACAATTTGAGATTCTTTTTTCTTTCACAAAAAATGTGTTTTTTTTTTGTTAGATATTCAGCAAAATCAACATTAGATGATGAAAATCCTGTACCGTTAAATGGAACTTCACATGCGTCTGAAATTTGCTACATTTTCCGGTAAGATTTTATTTCCAAATATTTAGAAATCGAATATTTCGTTTTCAAATTAAACTCATAATTTTGGAAAAAAACATTTTAGATGCCGTCATCAATTAAATAAGTATGAGAAAATATTGAAAAACAAATATATGGATAAAGAAAGTGAATTAAATTACAAAATTATTGATATCTTAACCACATTGATATCGAATTTCGTAAAATTTGGGTAAAATATTGAAAATAATTGTTTAAAAAGTTATACAAACTTTAATTGCATTCTTTGTTTTTTCGAAATTACATTCTTTTGTTTTTTCTCGAAATTGCAGAAAACCCGCCGTTAACGGAAATCCCATCGATGAATTTCAACCAGTTAAATCTGGTGAAATAAATTTTTTGAATATAACAAATGATGGTTTATACATGGGAAAAAATCCAAATAACAAAAGAATCGATTTTTATGACTCTTTTCTGACGAAAGTTAAACAATTGGTTGAAGCTCACGGCGATACACCAAAAAAGAATAAGATTGAACGAATTTGTGATAGTTTCATTGATGAAAAAAATCAATATTGTGACGTAAATTCAATGGATGAATGTAACTAAGTTACTGAGTAACTATAAATAATGTCAATATTTCTCTTTTTTTTTCTTCAGCTTAGAGCTATAAGTAAATTAGTTTTTGATATCAATTGAACCAAATAAAAATCTCTTTTCATGAATAACAAGCGGTTTGATTGGAAATAATCATATATTATGAATCATATATAGCCTTGAACTAGAATATAACAACACTAATTTGTTGACAAATAATGACATTCCAAAAAAAAAAAAGTTAAATCAATTTCGTCAATTACTATGAATACCAGGAATAGGAATTAGAACTCATATTAAAACCCACATGTTTAAGAAATCAATAAAACAACACAATGTGTATTGTTACACTGGCAATCTTTTAAAAAGTATGTACATATGTCAATGTGTGATATTCATAAGTTTTTCAATGAAAACATCAAAGAAATTCGAATTTGTTTTCACAAAATGGAAAATGTCAATAGTGTTAATTAGATAACTTTTGTTCTAATTCCGGTATATGGATATCATAAATGTTAACAAGAAACAAACTTTAATAACAGTTCTTGTTGAATCTATAGTTGAAAAATTCATAATGGATGGATGCTTTACAATCAAATAGGGGAAATTCAAACTGCGTTCAAATAATTATTGTTTTCCGTTTTAATAACATCTAATGAAATAACTTTGAACGGAAATATTCGAAACATGTTCCATAAACCCTATAATTAAGTCCTAAAATTGCCAATGAATAATGATGAGATTACTGTATCTCACAAATATACACTATCTAAATCACTTGATATCATAAAATACTTGAAAACTATAGATTGTGGTTATCTAATTTATGTCGTAACACTTTTGCCATTTTTGTATGGCGTAACGTACATTTTTCCTATTTATTCGAAAACTAAATGAAGACTTAATTCCAATGTGGTAATGAAGTTTAGATGTTGTTACAAGAAAATTATCTTATTTTTATTTTCAGATAATATAAATTTATTTTGAGCGTGCCGTCATTATTCATCGGAATAACAAATCCTATGATAATGGCCTTGTAAACAAATTTTATCTTATGTTTTTTATCATTTATAAATCGCATACACAATCTGAAATCAACAAAAAAAAAAAAAAAAAATGTTTTGATACAACAAATTGTTGTTGTTGTTGTAAATGTTTTGATGTCGAAGCCAATGATCTTTTCTTTTGCATTTTTCACCATTGAATTGTGCATTTTTCAAACATTTTTTCGATATTCCATTAAAATTTTCGTTTAAATTGAAGTCTTAAAACTATTTCGATAAACTGTGAATGCAAGTTTTATGTTTAATGCGAAACTAAAAAAGAAAAAAAGTGCATTGAACAAAAAAATGAAAGAAATATTGAAATGAAGCATTTTCCATCAACTAAAAGCACAAGCAAATCTTAAAACTTGCTGCCATCAACAACAACAACAACAACAAAAAAAAAACTATGTTTTTGTCACATTGCATGAAACGAAAGAAAGAGATCTTTTTATTGAAAGAACTAGTTGAAAAATTCATCAACAATTTTATCAAGAATTATTTGAATTTCGATTCAAGTTAGAAAAGAAATCGAATTAAGCCGCAAGTGAAAAAAACTGTTGATAAAAAAGAAGATGAAATTAAAAACAACAAGAAACGAACAACTAAAAGCGGAAAAAAAAAAGAAATAATCTTTGTCGGTGCACTTTATGAAAGTTTTAGTGCACCAGCAGTTACAACATAGCAGATTGAATGTTTCACTCACACACACACACACACAAACACACACACACACACACACACACACACACACACACACACACACACACACACACACACACACACACACACACACACACACACACACACACAAAGTGGTTTCTATCGACATGGAAAAATATCCGTTAGCAAAATGAGTTGGTGGCAAACTCATGATATGAAAGTAAATAAAAGCGGCAAAAATAAATCCAAAGCAAAATAATCACATCAGCAGCATTTGCAAAAATACAAATACGTATATTGGGGTGTGTGTGTGTTTTTTCATTTTCACTCATCACATTAAATGTTCTCACTGTAACTTGTTTTCTGCATTCATTGTGCTTGTGACACACTTTGGTTTTCTTTCCAAAGAAATAAGTCGGAAATAACTTTTTATTAACACATTAATGCGTTTAATAAAATAATCCATTGAAATTTTTCCAACGAAATTCACTGCAATGAAACATGTTCTGGATATGCATTGTGAATAAAAAAAAAACATCCACGGCTTCGAGTGATAAACTAAGCGAATGCGAAATAAAAATTAATTTTTTTTTTTTTTTTTGGTGTATTTTATATTTATATATGCTTTAATATTATTATCAATGTAATACACACACTGCAAAGTAGCTTTACGAAAACATGCTCGTTGAAATAGAGAAAAAGAGGGGGAGGGGGCGAACACATTAAAAAAAAGTTTTAGCCATTAAGTGAAATTTCAATCACATAGCATTTTCTCTTTGTGCACAATATGCACTGCACATAGATGATGAAAATATAAATAAAATGCTCCATATGTGGAGCATATTCTTCTGGAGAATTTGAAAGTTTTAAGGATTTTTTGAAGGCCGAATTATGGCCAATAGCAAGAGCGAAATATATTTCGGTGGATGAAAAACTAAAAAAAAAGAACACATTTTTCCTTCTTTTATTTCATTCATTTCACAATCATAAAGTAAACATAGTTGAAGAAAGAAAGAATTCCTGAAATCAGCTCAAATCAATGTGACATTCAACTAGACGCATTTTTATTGCAAACAAGGTTTTACAAATGAATTCGTTTGTGTCTTTTAGTTACATTACCTTGAATTATTCAAAAATTGTGACAAATAAAAAAAAAAAGTATTCAAGAAATTGATGTTATGAAAAAATCAGGGACAAAATGGTTAAAATCGTCCAATGATGGATTTTTCTCCTCTATGAAATTATTTAAATGAATAAAATGAAATGAACCACATTTCGTTAAACTAGATCAAAAACGATTTATGAAAATTTCTTCGACTTGTAATGGAATCTTGCATCGTTACATTAAATTTAACATCAAAACGGTATTTATATGTTGCTTTCTGTATGTAGTTAATCAGAATATTCAATAATTTTCTTTTAATAAAACTGGTTCTTTGTATGTATGGACAAAGTATGTGCTCATAAAATTCACTAAAAAATGTGTTTTTTTGTGTTGGAAAAAAAATTGCTTCATCTTGCAATAGAGGTTGCATTTTATTGCAAGAAATGGCAAACATTTTTATATGGAAAATAGTTTTTTTTTTTTTTCTTGAATTTCCGCTTTTTTTATTAGCTAATCACATTTTATGGTATAACGAAATCCGTTGCAATATGTTTGCGATCATGGAACATTTCATAAATCTTTGTATTAGATTTGGTTGGCACAAATCCTTAGAAAATCACTACATAAACCGCTAAATGTCTCATTCTCTGTCGAGTCGGAAATGTTGAAAAAAAAAGAGGTGACAACCAGAATGGAAATTGTTTAGAATATTGTGAAAAGAAAACTTTTGCGGTGCAGAAAATCTAGTGAGCAAAGCAAGACCGATGAGATGTGAATGTGTGTTAAGCATAAAACCCATCACGCGCAACAAGTTTACCGAGTAATTTTATACTCGATTCGTTCCGCTATGATTCTCTGGTTTAGCAACAATTGTAGCATAGAATCGCATGATGAAGCATTAACTACTGCCCTGCAAAAATATCTCGTCTTCATGACTGTAATTCAGATTTTCTCTCTATCTTTTGCTTTTCCTCTTTTTGTTTCCTCTTTGTATAACCTCTCTCTCTCTCTCCCTCGCTTTCTCTCCCTCGCTTTCTCTCTCCCTCGCTTTCTCTCTCCCTCGCTTTCTCTCTCTCTCGCTCTCTCTCTTTCTCTTTATCCGCAAGTTTAACTGGCTTTCATTTTCACTCGTTCACTTCACTTGCGGTAAACTGGTAAAAGTTTAACTAGTCCCCGTTTGATGCACTTGAGAATGTTGTGGGCAAACGAAACGATTTTCCAAAAACGAAGAATGATATATGGTTGCAGTTTGCAGGAAAAGGCATCACACTTTTCATGCCAAGAAAACTATATTATCATGCAATGGTTGTATGGCAGTCGAGCAGAAAACACACAGACACATACACACAAAAAAAAACACACACACACACACACACACACACACACACACACACACGATAATGTGATACATACTGAGCCGAAAGCATGCGTCTGCATGAAGCGACTGTTTTCTGGTACATTTTTCATGTTGATATTGCAATCCATAAATTACACATCATCCAAATGGACGACTAAAGCATGCGAATATAGTACGAGCATAGAGTAAGTGCTGCTACGATATACAATATATTTACCCAAATGCTTAAATGCGACATACTCATACACACAATGATGGCTGGTTACCCGTTTTGATCACTTTTGTTATTGTGGTCGAATTTTCGTCGACAACTCTCTTTCACTTTTTTTTTTTCTCTCTCTCTCTCTCACACTCTCTCACCCTCTCTCTCTCTCTCTCTTCTCTCTCCCTCTCTCTCTCTCCCTCTCTCAAGCACAAACAAACACACACATGCACTCGCTGACTCGCTTGTTTCTCTCTTATGTTTGAAAAGTTGCAATGTTCGCATTTAACATTTGCGTATGATATAACACACTGAGAAAACCTTTTTCAATTTCTGCTAACGATCGACAAAACTGAACAGTAAACAATTCAAGCAATATGGATGCAGAGAAAAGAGCAGAAGAAGAAGAAGAAGAAGAAGAAAAAAAAAAAGTAGCATTCAACAAACGTTGGCACTGAACGAAAGAAAAATTGACATAATTGCTCAATTGAGATTTTCCAACCGAAAATTTAAACCAACCAAATGGAAAATAAATTGAATTTGGCAGCATCGAACAAGAGACTTTGACACCATTAACACTATAATTGCATTTGCAGTGTGTATACATGAGTGTGTGGTAAACCGAGCAAATAAAGGAAAAACTTACCCATTGTCGCATTTTTACAATAAACTTATTCATAAGATTCTTTACAAAGAAAACATTTGCATTGGTTTTTTTTCTTTTAATTTAAAAAAAAAAATTGATTTTTATTGAATTTATAAAAGAATAATACAAAAAAAAAGTTAAAGTTATCGCAATGAAATTACAAAAGCATCGATTGATAATCTTCCATTTCCATTTCTTTGTCAATTATTTGGCCAAGAATGTTGTCAAGTGCGTCTTGCATACGTTGTCGTAATGTTTCATTTTCAATCGATGAAATTTCTTGTTCCTTAGCAATGCGTTGATCACGTAAATCATTCAATTGACGCCGTAAATCGGAAATTTTTCCTTGAATTTCATCTTGGCTCATTTGTGGCATCGAATCATTGTCATTATTTTCAGTATCAAAGAATTGATGACTAGTCGCCGATGCAGTTGGTGTATGTGGTGGTTCCATACTTTCGCTTGTTTGTCGCATACGTGATGGGCTTCGATTAAACATTTGTTTATTAAATTCTGTTGCCATTGAACCGCTGGCACCTTGCATTGAACTTGAAAAATTTGATCGGCTATCATCAGCTGATAAGCGACTCGTTTCATCAACATCAACATTTATATTATTATTATCTTCATCATCAGATGATGATAAATCTTCACCAAAAATATCAATATCACGTGGAATAACATCGGAACCATCTTCATTCATTTTATTTGTATCTTCTGTTGTCTTTTTATTTTGTTGAGATGTACCAACATCCATTGCAGTTGTTGATTGTGATGTACTTTCATCATTTCCAATCATTATATTTTGTTTATTTGGATCTTCCTCTTCAAGTACAATATCCCATTTAACTTGAACAGCTTCATTGTCGGCACGTAATAAACGTTTTACTTCTTTTTCAATTTCGGGCGCTTCAACGCATTTTTTCTTTAATGTTTTACGAAAACGACGTTTACGTACATTTTTACATGGTGGTGTTACACCATGTGGCCATAAATATTTTTTATCAACTTTATTTGGATCTTTTTTTTTATTTTTTGCTGGTGATTCATCATCGGTGGTTGGTGCATCTGGTTCATATTTACATAATAACATTTGACATATATCGGCTGTTTTATAAAAATTTTTATTATCAATTGTTTTTAATGATTCGGTAATTGTTGGTAAATCAACAAGTTTTGAATACATTAACCAATGATCAAATCGTACTTCACCATAACGTAAATCACTTTCCAATTTTACAGTCAAACGTTCTTTTAAACCTGGTCCACCTTCTCGCAATAAATCACGTAATACTTGTGCTGGTTCTAATGGCATTCGTAATATTACTTGTGTTTCCAATTCAACACCATCATCTCGTTCGGTAAATTTTGCTGGTTTATCCGGCATTTTTAATAATTATTCTTTTGCACGATTTCAAAAACAAAAAAAAAATACACAAATATTTTTATTTTCACAACAATGTTGTACAGCACAACAAATACTAATGACCTTTTCTTTTTTAATGATTGTGACAGCCAGTGTCAAATACAAAGTGTTTCAGTGCTGCCAACTGTGAAACGTCAAAATAATATTTCAATGTATAACGACGGTATTTCATACGATTATGAAATTGTAAATTAATGAGAAAATACTTATTTTTAAATGAAAGAAAAGAGATTTAATAAATAAAATTAAAATAAATTTTAAACGAATTTAGTGTTACAACAATTCCAAATATAAACAAAACAAATTATTTTCGAAAGAGAAAAAAAAAATTTCTTCATTCCACTGAATTCATTCAGTTATTTGAACTGTATAACAGTGCAGGGTTGTATTCATTCCATTAGATGTATGCTTTGATACAGTCATTTATAAACATAAACGATGTGAATTTCGATTGAAGCACTAAAATTATGATTTTTTCGTTTCAATACGAATTTTATGAAAATTTGAATAATTTAATTTGTTGAATTTGTGCAATTTTTTTATTAATTTTCTTGGAAAAGTCGTGAAATATATTTCAAAGATGTTTGCACTATGCCTGTTATTATAAATTCATTATTTGTTTACAAAATTGCGGCTGTGTTGGTTTGTGGCTCAAAAATAGTATCCACGAGAATCGTCAACACCGAAAACAGAGGAAGATTATATTTATGTTAACTAGTTAAAAGGATCGAGATGAAATATATTGACCACGAAATTAATTCAAAGAGGTGCTTTAGCAAACAAATAAGTTAATTGACAAAATGGATTATTCAAAAGTGGAAAATTACCACAAACCGATTATCAAAAAAGCGGAATATTCCTGGAATGGAATTTACTTTGATGTTGATTGAATGCTAAATGAGAAAGTGAACATTGGAGAAAAAAAATATGCTTGACTTGATGAAAATAGCGGAAATTCATGGAAATAATTTATATAATCTGCTTCTTCACACAACGTACCAATGTGTATTCTACTTAATGATTTCCGTTATCTGTGATGTGAGCAGCATTCACAGTATTTACTGCCATCATATCTCAGTTTGATGATTGTTTCTAAAGACCCAATATTTTTGGGGTATTTTTTTTTTTTTTTTTTTTGTTTCTTCTTCTGTTTTTGTTGCTCTTTTCATAACGCCGTTGTTCATGTTCATTTTGCGTAGAAACACGAAAATATGTGAAAAAAAAACATTGAAAAAAAAAAACATCATTTCACACATGAACAATTAGAAGAACCACTTGATACAAAATTTCACATGAAATCGAAATGAAAGAAGAGATGAGAATAAAAAGAATGTTATCGGCTTAGAAGTTGAAATTGTAAGCGAAAATGATAAGAGGCGAGGCATTATGTTGGCACAAGCACAATCGTTATGAAAATATTCACTTGATAGGCTAAAAAGAAGCGATATAATTCATTATTATGAGGTGCGTTGACAGGCAGAAATACGGGCAAAAATGGCACAAAGCAAAAAGAAGAAAAAAAAAAATAGCAGCAACTGACACACATACGCGCTTTACCATCACCACCACCACCACCACCACCAGTAGTAGCTGAACATTCATCAAGTTAATAAACACATTAAATAAAAGCGCGGAAAAATATCGCCATTATAAATTATTTGATGCGATTTTCTCAAATAAATTCCATAAATAACAATAATTTACATCGAGTTACTCCTGTTGTATAAACATTATACGATAATAATTTTCAATGCGTTGTTGTGAGTCGATACATTTTTCGATGCGCTGAAAGAATAGACCGACCGAACAAATAAAATAAAAAATTTGTTCAGAGAAGAACATGGCAAAAAAAAAAAAAAAATACACGAAATTCAGTGTCGAAAAACATTTTCTCTCATTGGTGAGATGGAATTTTATGAGTATGAGTGCTGATAGAGGGTTTTTAAGCAGATTTTACAAGTGGAACAAAATACCGAATTGATTTCCGTGCTTGTTTTTCGATGAAGTGGCTTTTCTTTTTATCAGCCAAGTGGCGGAGAAAGAAAGAAATAAAAAAAAAAAAAAAAGGTGCACTGTCATCGACACATAAATCGTTTACAGTTGAAATTTGATAAAGCGATTCATTTCTCTCTTGATGTACTATTTCAAATGTTGAACGGCACTCTGCCACTTTAGCATCGCTATCATCACTTGTTTTACTTTCACTTCTTCTTCTTCTTCTTCTTCTCCTTCTTCTTCTTCTTTCTCCTTCTTCTTCTTCTTCTTCTTTTTCTTCCTTCATTTTTTTTGCATATGATACACAAGTATAATAACATAACATGAATAGAAAGAGGCACTTCGATTTGTAAAATAAAACAAAAGACGATATAAATGCACATCCACTTGAAATGGAGGGTGAAAATATAACGATGAATGTTTGCAGTAAAACATAGGTATATGAATAAATTTTTCGTAAAATATGTAACATTTTCTCATAAATTTATTGGCAATATTTTATGCAAAAATTATCTATAATATGACGTTGAAAATTTCACTTTACGTAACCTTTTCATTGCATAAATTTTCTCACCGAACGCAAATCAAATAGAATTTGCAAACAGGCTAAAAAGCGATAAAATCGCAAATTATTTTAATTTATGCAAAAAGAAAACTGGCAATGGCTTTATTCTTTCCAAGATGAAAATTGCCACGTATAAACGGCGGGAAATGTATTTCATTCCGATCCAAATTCATTCGAAGAGGCTTTGGACAATTCTGAAGGAAAAAAAAATTTTTTTTTTCTCCCCTCATTCATTTCAACTAAAACGCATTCAACAATTTTTCATGCTCGGTACAAATGCCATAGTATTTAATGTAATCGTTGTTTCTGATTTTTCAGAAAAGCAACAAATATGCATACACAAACACTTACTAATTGTTAACCTTTACCACCGCCATCATCTCGGAAATGAAAATATCGGCTTGATGTCGCCGGGAAAACAAATATACTTGATAAAAAAAAAAAAAATACTTGTCAACATTTGCACAGTCAGCAAAGGTGCGTTTATATTATGTATTTCAACATGGTTACAAAAACGACCAAACAACAAAAACAAACAAATATGAAACAATTTTATACATTTTTTTTTTACTTGTGCCAAGCGCAAAGGGAAAAAAAAATAAACATTTATGCATCTATAAAATAATATAAAGTATGTGCTATAAAAGTAAATAACATGAGCAACAACAGCAAAAAATGTGAAGAGAATGAAAAGTATTGAGCATAAAAAAAAAATGAACGCGATAGCATAAAGAAGACGATGCTATATCATCGCTTGGTGTAAACAAAGGATAGATTTACGAGAATGGTACAAATGAATGGAAAATGGAGCAAATAGCAAATTGGATATAGTAAAAAAAAAACCAACGAGCCAAAGCAAAAGAAAAAAAAAAAAACAAAAAAAAAAAAACGAAAAAAAAATACAAAATGAACAGTATTAAGTTTTTTTTTTTATTGTCATCTGATTTTATTCGCTCGAAGTATGTTGGTAAATTTTCAACCATCTCGTACATCGTTTACATACAGAGCATAATTTTCATGTCGTATGCTTTCCAGCACCAGTCCATAGACATTTTAGTCGGATTGGCACGTGTTTTGAAACATCATTGTTTTTTGTTTTTTGTGTTTTTTTTTTCCTTTCATTTCATCCTCTTAATACTTGTAAAACACATCACAAAATGTATTCAAACACTTTTAATTCCACGCTACCATTAATAATCTCACTTATGATTTGCTCATCTCAAATAAACATGAACCACGATCGTAGTTGTGGTGGTCGTCTACGCTACTCGTCGTTTGGGAAATGTACAAAAATGGAGCCTCAACCTCGGTGCACCTGTTCATTTTTCCCCGTCACTGTTGATAAGCTTAAGCTTTCATCGCATACACACACAGCCAAGCACGAAACGAAACAGCACGAAAGAAACAGCAGAAATGATTATAGACCGCAAAGTAAGCCATGCTCCTTTTTTTTTATTTCATCCGAAGTAGTCATTCTCGGTGATATTTCAAGCGAAGAAATACAAAAAGAAATAAATAAAAATAATGGTTTTAGCATTTCAAGAAGAAGAGTGCAAAACACACGTAATAATCATTTTTTTTCTGTCTTTTTCTTTCTTTTTCTTTCTTTTTTTTCTTTCTTTTTCACTCTATTTCAACTAAATAACTGCTTTCGACTGCTTTAATGACCTTCCGGTAACTAATTATTCGTGCATTAAAATGCGAACTAAGTGAAGCCATATTCCGTGTGCATTTGGATTTTTGTAATCATCTCTTTTTCTCTTTCTCTCTTTCTCTCTTTCTTTTTTTTCTTTCTTTCTCATTCTCTCACTAAATAATTACAACTTGTGTATTTTGGTTCAAACAAATCATGAAATTGCTCGGCCAAAAGGAAATGCACAAAATTTGAATCTCGCATGAAATACAAACACTCACTTTGAAATGCGACACAATCATACACGCAATCAATATTTTATTGCAGTGCTTTGCTGCTTTCTGCATTTCTCAAATTTCAATTGCAGAAATGCGAGTTTTTTTTTGAAAAAAAAAAAAAAAAAAAAAAACAGCACATGCATGTCAATGTGGTTGAATATTTACACCCTGAACACTCAGATCAAAATCACAATAAGAAGAAATCGAATTGAAAATTCAACAAAGTGAATTTTGGTTAAATTCAAACGATACTTCAATTATTGGAAGTCATTGAAACCTTACACATCGATGAGAAAAACGTTGGTTTTTTTTTTTTTTACACCGCAAAATGCTATCTGAGCAGATGTTGCCACGCAATTTTCCTCTTCGCTCTGAGACTGTCGATTCTAAAACATTGTGGCAAGATTTCATTTTTAATGCTTCAATGAATTCGAATACTGGTAAAAGAGAATTACAAACAAGTTTATGTTTTGCGGTTCGAATGATTTAATGGTCACCGATCATTTCAAAACCATAAAAAGTAAAAACAATTTCTTTTGATGTTCAATTTACAGTTGAAATAAATGAAAAAAAAGAGAAAAAAAAAAACCCGAGGAAGAGCGAGAGAGCGTTAGTATAACCACATAACCATTCGGAAATTGAGCTTAGTCAAATCGGTTTTTTGCGTGGGTTCAATTTGTTTGGTTTCGATGCTTTGGCGCCCGGTTTTCCATGTTTTGCAATTAATTTAAGTTGCCGCCTTTGACGAATGCGTCAGCTGAGACTCGCAATAAACGATTATTATTCATGTTTTTTTTTCTGCTATTTCATATGCAATTGAAAAGTGGCAGGGAATTTTTGAAGAAAAAAAAAAAAAAATTTTAATTAAATTTTGTTTGTTTTTCGCCAAAAGCAATGTGTCAATTTATTCATTTTGATTTTATTTAATGCGATATGACATTTCACAATGAATATTAAATTTAATATTATTTTTCAAAGGGATTTTTTCAATTAAATATCAGTTTCATTTCAACAGAATACAGGTTGGTTTTTTGTTTTTATTTCATATTTGTGTCATTGTTGTTATGAACTAAAATATCAAAGTAAAATTATTTGAAAATGAAAAAAAAAAACAACTAAAATTATCTGACAAAGCCATTTATTTGGATCGTATGAAATTGTTATTTATGATGATCCTTTGTGAATTTGTTTGATTTATATGCACTGAATAAGGGATCTCTCTATTCCTAAAAAAAAAATAGTAATAGTTGAATAATTTTCGTAATTTTTTTTCTAGCTGTTGTGCCTCGTTGTCCGACATTTGTTTTATTTCATGTTCATTTTCACATACATCAAGGACCACATATGTTTCATTTGAGAGTTGAATCAAGCCATTTTTCCATTTCTGTTTTTTTTTTTTTTTTTTTGGTTTCATTTAGACAATTTTTCTCGGCTCACTCTTGTTCTTTTTCTCTACATCCATTTCATTCAACTAATGACAAATCATAAAAAATAATCCTCAACCATGTCGTTTCCGTGCTGAACGAATATTGTATGAAATGAATAATAAAACTATTTGTATGTTCGTTTGCTTGTTCATTTGTTTGTTTTTTTTTTTTTTTTTTTTATTTCTCTAACTCTCTTCGTCTCTTTTTGTGCAGTGGAATCATTGTTTATGCCAAAATGTTTGCTGTGTAATAGAACTTTGTTGCTGAGTTTTGTTTAGATTGAATGAACCACAAAGAGATTGCTCATTGGCTTGTAAGATGGATTGCGCTTATGCAATAAATGTGAAAAAAACCTGTGTATTTTCCGGATACAAAAATAAAAGATGAACAAGAAAAACATCCAATGTAGATTTTGACCAACAAACACACAAAATACATTTTTTATGCAGCTGATACAGACAAACACACAGGTGAACTGTTAGATTCTATCTAAAATAGAAAGATAGGATGGCGAACGAGAGAGAGAGAGAGAGAGAAAAAAAAAAAATAGTTACATGACAGTTATAATACATACGCATCTCGAAATTTATATTCTTTTGTACGATTTATTACAAAGGAAATGACAGCAAAATGAATGAAAATACAAAATAATAGGCCAACTGAGAGATTGAAATGTCCTATTTTTTTTTTCACTATAATAAAAAATGGAATTATAGAAAAAAGTGGTCGAAAAATGGAATTTAGAGATTCGTTATTTTTTTTTTTCTACTTTTCTCGTTCTCTCTCTCTCTCTCTCTCTCTCTCTCTCTCTCTCTCTCTCTCTCTCTATCTAGAACTCAACACAAAGAAAATATTGAAATGACGTGGACTTTGTCATTTTTTGCTCACTGAATACATTACTGCAATATTCATCAAAAACATTTCATTTCAAGCATTCCACATTTTTGATCAAACCTTATGAAAGTTCCTGGTGAAAATTACTTTCTAATTTGATGTTTGAATTCGCTAGAGAGAAACAGTATGAACATTGGATCAGCGCATTGAGCGTGCGTTGTGTGAGTTTTATGTTTGGGATCGCCCGTTTCCTGGATTTCGCATGCAACATTTATTACGATAGTTTTGCGAGAATAGAAAAAAAGGGCACACACACACAAAAAGAGAGAGAGAGAGAGAGAGAGAGAGAGAGAGAGCGAGAGAGAGAAAGAGAGAAAGAGAGAGAGAGAGAGAGAAAGAGAGAGAAAGAAAGAGAGAAAGAGAGAGGAAGAGAGAGAAAAATAATAATAGAATGTTGAAATCCAGGCTTTCAGAACGTAATGTCGTCACCAAATTACAGCTTGACAATGCTGTGGCGAACAATGCAGATTGTCATCAATGTTGTAGCACAAAATGTGCTTTCGACAAAAGCGTCGCTAATTTTACATTTCACAAGTCATTAAGCTCGACTTCATATTTCTTCCATAAGTTTTCTCTCTCTCTTTCTCTCTCTCTCTCTCTCTTTCGTCCATTTTTCTCCTTCTTCTTATTCATTCTTCCTTCTTCACAGTCGTGATATATTTGCGCTTAACCTTTAAATGGTGAGTCCGTTTGAAAAGTGCCTGGTTCTTTTTTTTTTTTTTTGTATATATGTTCCCACAGACAAGAGAATGTTAGGAAAAGGAAATGTCATTACATTCTTTTCGACTTGGTTGAGACGACGCAAGGAAAAGAAGAAGAAAAAAATCTACAACAATCCTATAATAGATTTGCCATGCATAAATTCAGTAAATGACATTTTTCAGCCTTTTTTTTCACTGTGTTCAGTTCGTCGTGACCTTAATCGTAATCAGTTTGTCGCATATAATCTCTCATTCGAGTTTGGTGCGTGTGAACCCTCTTATGATTTGCTTCGAACCAACACCAGAGGATTTGTAACAAAAGATGAGATGAACCAAAAGAGTGTGTAAAAAAAAGTGTCAGCGCATCGTCTATAAGTTTTAAAATTCATTTTACGTATGTATAGTTTATCAAAGGCAATCATCATTAAAGCGGAACTTTTGTCGTTTTCATTGTTGCTTACACACACACATAAACACACATACAAGCACATGCAACGCAAAAGAAATTGCTTTTACTGCTATTTCACTCGATTCCTTTCACGTGACGCACAAAAGCCGAATACAATTACATTTAGTCAGCAATCCCAACAGCATGGGAAATGTGATTGCAACACTTTTAAGCTATTTTGCATGCTAATACTACTGTGAGATAGAGAGCGAGAGAAAGAGAGAGAGAGAGAGAGAGAAGAGAGAAAAGAGAGAGAGAGAGAGAGAGAGGTGAGGAGGTCAATTTAGAGAATACGAGAGAAAACTATGCGGACGAAATGGATGGTGCAAACTAGCGGAACAAAGAATAAGCAACAAAAATGGATGAATGAATGAAAGATATGGCTATAGAAGGGAGCACATTATCGTTAAGCACCTTCACATATTGCGTGTACTGTGTACATGATCAATTTTAACAATTTTCTTTATTTCGTTGCTTAAAATGATTCGCATTGGGAATAAATAGAAGAGATACCATTGCCTTTTCTAACATTCAAACTGATTCCTCATGGAATCATTGAGATTAAATGTTTTCTCGAGTATATTTGAAATTCGTACCGTCAATCTGTAAAGCAATATTAAAAATAAAAGAAACAGAAAAATTGCCGACAAGCATACAATATGTTTATGTTAATGGCTTTTTGGTGCATGTCATTCCGAATAGAGTAAAAAAGCGTTATACAACTTTAAAACCCCCAAAAAAAACTATTGCAATGAACGATATTATACTATTCATTTGGAAGTTCTTGTGTTTCGTGCAAAATTCCAAGGTAGATCAACCAAGCTATCTTTTGTGTAAAGAGTAATTTCCTTTTTTTTTGCTACTGCTTGCTACAAGCAAATTGAAAATCATGAGACAGGATCAGGCTAAAAAGCAAAAAAAAAAAAAAAACATATTGTGACATTTAATTTGCCGTGGCATTTTCTCCGGAAAAATTCCATCACCTCTGGCGAACAGACAAACGCAAATTGTTTTCTGACTACCCAAAGCTTAATTCAAAACGATACAACGATTTAAAATAACATTAGATGAACTTCATGGCGAAAACATCTGTCATTTTTATGTCTTTACATTAAAGCGTATTTTACATTGGCATATATACACATTCTGCCCATATTGTTTGCTTCCTTTTCTTTTGCTTTGGTCGTATCAGTTAAAGATATACTTACCTTTGGATTATGCTAAATAGTCACATGTATTACATTGTGCGAAAGGGAAAAGAGAAAGATAGAGAGAGAAAGGGAGAGAGAGAGAAAGGGAGAGAGAGAGAAAGGGAGAGAGAGAGAAAGGGAGAGAAATAAAGAAAGGGAAAAGAGAAAGATAGAGAGAGAAAGGGAGAGAAAGAGAGAAAGGGAGAGAGAGAGAGAGAGAGAGAGAAAGGGAGATAGAGAGAGAAAGGGAGAAAGGGAGATGGAACAAAAAAAAAGAAAAAAAAAATTCAAAAAGTTGTATGTAGAAAATGAAGGAAGTGTTTGTCGTAAATATTTACGGATTTGATATCAAAGCGATGACTGTATGACACAAAATGAAAAGACATTCGCTGAACAATGAGAAAGAATGTGATGTGTGTGCTTTTGAAAAAGTGGTCAATATGTGTGACAGATGTGTACGCAATGTAAAAAATTTCAGAAGCGTAACGACAAAAATGGACGATGCGATAAGGCCAAAGGTGTGCACGCGAAGAAAAAAAAAAACTCCCCGAATTTTTGTTTGCTTTCCATTTTAGCTACAAAATATGCTTAAATTTTTTTTTTTTTTTCGTTTTCAGCGTCAATATTTTGTTTGCTCTTTACTAACTATTCAACATCTCCATTTTTCATAGTCATTGCACGTTTGTTTGCTTCTTTTCATAATTTTGTTGCACAAAATGATCCGATCCTTTTTTTTTTCTTTTCATACGGTGTGTGCATCAATGCAAAC
The DNA here is from genome assembly GCA_029041755.1 of Resseliella maxima. Classification (NCBI taxonomy): domain Eukaryota; kingdom Metazoa; phylum Arthropoda; class Insecta; order Diptera; family Cecidomyiidae; genus Resseliella; species Resseliella maxima. The sequence goes on from JAQOWM010000747.1 coordinate 487,501, forward strand.
AATACTTGATTTTTTTCATTCTTCATTCATTTCAATAGCAAACCATTCATACGTTTATATATTCTTGTCATAAAAATCGATTAGGCAAAATTCATGTCCAATAAATGTGTCTATCTTTTCTTCAGTTGGTTTTGTATGTTTGAGTTTGTATTTCTTTCTCTTTGCTTTCCTCTCTCTCTCTCTCTCTCTCTCTCTCTCCCTCTCGCTTATTTGGATCATAAAAAGTTTTCTGCGATGCTAAACATTCAAAATACTCGATGATATTATACGCATAAAAATAAATTACGGTTTGAATTCATTGATTTCGGTTTTGGGTTTTTCTTAATCTATTTCACATTGATACACATTTTCCTGCCTCATCTATCTAAATGGGCATTTTATTCAAATGGATATTCACAAATATAATATGAAATGTATTTTCTTTTTCATACGTTTTTTTCCGTACATGCATTTTGTTTCAATGCGATTCAATTGATTGTTCTGAGTTGAATGGTTCAAGTCATTCACAATTTTGTATCAGATAAAATTAAATCGATGTATATTACCTGCCATTTATTATATAATCAAGCAATCGAATCGAATCGAATCGAATTGAATCGATTCAATTTCATTTGAATATATTTTATGTTCATTTTTATTCATTCAACATTTAACTTCAACAATCTATATTGTTATTTACTCGATTTTAATTCTGTTTAAAACTCAATTTTCAAACTTTGGCAAAACAATGTTTCTGTGACTGAAATTCAGTCAATGAATTGAGTAAATTTTCATTTTTGTATGAAATGCGAGGAGAAAATGTTTTGCAACGATCTAACTTGACGATGAAAATGCATAATATACCGGATATGTTGCTTGTAATTCAATTAGAAACTAATCAATTAATTCATAGCATGCAATCAGTTTTTCAATCTTTCGATGTTGTGCTCCAATTTTCACAACCACATTATGTGTTACGTTATGTTTCTAATTTGTGCTGCTATCGCTTCGTATTATCGCCATATATATTCCATTTATTGTTTGCTAAAACTTAGTTTCATTTTATTATGAATAATTTGCAATGTTTGATGCACAGTTTTGCACAAATTTTGTAGTGATTTGATACGCGCTTTACACTCCTCAACACATATACGCTCATCTACACATGTGCACACACACACACACACACACACAATATCAAAAACTAATCTCTTCTTACGATATTATCGTCTTAAGTACACATAAAACATATTGATATTGTCTAAAATTTTCGCATAAATATTTAAGTTTCGTGTCATTTAAAATGCAAAATATATTAATTTCCGTATGCAAATTTTCGATTTTATCGCGAAATATGGCATTTTACTTTGACGCCTTACAATATTTCGATCGGATAATAGAATGCATCAAAACAAAATGCTATTTCACATCGCACAAAAGTCAACATGTCAAAATTTAAAATGATGATGTTTCGATGTTCAGAATTTTGGATACTGTTGATCATTTGATAATGTAGCCGAGTTTATTGAAAAGTTAGAACATATTCAATATATCGTTTATGATCCAACATTGGTTTTCAATGTATAACTACATCGCACTTTTTGGTATATTAATAACACTACTACAAATAAGAAACTTCTTCACATGTATTGTGATGGAACTTTATTTACATTGATGATCGATACTGCTACAGCTAAGCTACAATTCAAAGTTATGCAAATATACATTGAAAGCGTAACATGTAATTTAAAGTTTTCTCGCTTCTGTTTTCAATACAATAAAAACTTTGCCTATTCGTCAAACAATCAAATGCACTGAATTTATTACAAAATAATTATTATTTGCATCGCATCGTATCGTATTGAACTAATCAATGTGAAAGTTTAATGCTAATTTTTCAAATGACAATTCATCGTTTACATTTTCAATGATAATCGTAATTAATATTTAAATGATTGAAAAATGCATTGATTTAAACATTTTAAATTCAAACTAAATTATGCTTGATAATAATGGGCAATAAATATGATTTATTAATAATGAGATTTCATTTCATATGGAATGAAAGTGTGTTGAACATCAATCAATTGTAAATTTCTAATAGAATCATATTTGAATTGCTATTCAAGCATCTTGCACATTTATTTCAAAGGAACAAATGTGCTAACTATTCAATGGCTAACAATGTTTTCTACTGTATAAATATAGATTGATATGCAGTTTGTGAACACATTATAACTGTTATCACTGGACATTCTAAGTTATAAACGTACACTTTTGTATTTGATTAAGCTCATTCTAGAGCTCATTTCATTGATCAAAAATAGCCAATAATTCATGAATCAAGTATAATACCATTGAGCAAATAGAATATTTAATGCAAATTATTATCATGCGAAAAGTGAATTTTCATTGTTTCAAAAGTCTACACTGTGTATATTCAGTAAATCAATTTAATTCAATTGTGATTTTTTAATTTCCATCTGCCAAATGGGTTAAGTCAATTGTGGTGAACATTATAATAGAAGAACAGCTTTGGACTGGTTACACACAATAGAATGACCAGATTTCCGATTAGTATTATTTCCAACAACCTTGAAAATCATTATATTTCACACACACACACATACAAACACAACCATCTGTCTGTTATCTAAAATGGAATATCTTTCAATTGTATTGTGGCATTCAATGAATGAGAATGACATCATCATCAAATGGGGTGACAAGTAAAATGAAAATATTTTCCCATTATCAAATTGAATTTACCGAAAATCATTTTTGCTTTTAGACCATCAAAATGTCAGCCTCCCCTCGCCATCCCCCCCCCCCCCCAAGTATTGAAATGAATGTAAATAATGGAAATGACGTTGAATGAAACGAATGAATTTCAAATCTCTGAGCCAAATCCGGTCAATGAATTCTATCTAATTTCCATACCAATCGGCCATATCACTTTATCTGTCGCCTCACTTAAGCCGCTTTAATTAGTCACTTATGCAAAGTACAAACGCACCCGATTATCAAATTAATTTCGATGACTGTGTGACGGATTTTAACAAACACAAATGCACGCGAACACACAAACACACACAAATATATGTAAATTTTACAGCTACGGCCAAAAACTATTTTTGGTTAGAACTTTTGAACTTAACTACTAATCCCTGTGTGATTCTGTAAAGCAAATGGAAATATTTTTACCACATCAAAATTGTGCATACATTTTATGTCAAATGATTATCATGGCTCGGTTGAAAAAGGTAACCAGGTGTTTAAATAAAACTGAAAATTTTATCGATTTCATACAATGTCTTATGGGTGAAAGACAAAATTGTTACCATTTTATGCTTCTTAGCAAATATACTCTGCGTTTAATCGCATCAATTTTAGTTTTTCAATTAAAAAAAAAAAGAAAAAAGAAAAACGTTTTCATTTTATGGAAATTGAAAAACAGTGGTTTTCTTTCTTTACAATCGAATTACAATGAAAGTGGTTGCCACTTAAATAATGACAATGATTACACATTTATCGTGTAAAGATAAATCGTTTTTAATTAATGTAAACGACATGTTGATTACATTTTGTTTCACTTTCGTCTTTGCAATTGCCATTGCCTTTGCCTCTTCATTTGCTTTTGCCTCTGCACTGTGCAGATAATTAGTGTGAAAGTCATAAATGGATAATGTTTTTACTGGATCATTTTCTAAAAGACAATTTCAAATGAGATTCTAACCGTTTTATTGAACATTTCTCGCGTTGCAACTCGATTTACCAAAACACATGTTCTAAGTCAATTTGGTGGAAAGAGCAAATGAATGAATAAAAAAAGAAAGAAAACCTGTTTTTGGTATGCGAAACAATTGGGTCATAAATATGAAGCAGTTTTTCCACGCTGTAAATCTATCTCTGTGGGATCATTAACGCAGTCAACAGTGAGTAATGAATTTCGTTTTCATAAGTACATTAGTATTAAATTCAGTACTTAAGTTTGGGAGGTAAATGGGAAGAGGAAATATTGGGTGGGTAAATGAGTGTGAGAGAAAGTGGCAGAGGGAAGGAGGATGAGGAGGAGAAGGAGGAGAAGGAGGAGAAGGAGAAGGCATTAAATTATTTGATTATCGATGGAGATGTGACAATACAATTTCGATCAGATTATTATCGTCAGCAATACTTACACATCTATGCACAAAATTAATTAGATAGTAAAATTATTTCCGTTGAAAATTGAACAATAGCCATGGATGCCAGATTGTGACCACAACATGGAACAGACACACGCAAATAAAATCGATTTTCTATTGGCGACTAAAATGCCACATTAGCAACAATTAAATGTTATTAGAGCAGACGTTGCACTTCATTGCTTGAACACAAACCAAAAATGAATGTGTGTTTATTTACAATTACAATTGCCGCAGTCATTGAACGTTCAAAAGCCGAATTTATCTCCGCTTGAAATCATTATCGATGAGAATAAGAGAGAGAGAAAGAGAGAGGGGAGGGGGAGGAGAGAGAGAGAAAGAGAGAGAGAAAGCGAGAGAGAAAGCGAGAGGGAGAGAGGGATAAAGAGAGAGAGAGAGAGAGAGAGAGAGAGAGAGAGAGAGAGAGAGAGAGAGAGAGAGAGAGAGAGAAAGCGAGAGGGAGAGAGAGAATTCATCAATAACTTAAACACATATACTCTCTGTCCCTCTCCGTTTATATGTATGCTTAAGTACTCAAAACCGATTTAAATCTGCTCATTGCCAGTATGCAATGTGGTTTTCATTAAAATATGCTTTGTTCAGTAATGAAATAAATCACTCGAACTAACCAATAACGTATTCACAGAGTATTGGCTTATTGAAACTTAACTCTCAGAATTTGCTTTTACTCATTTTGCTTTGATCGCTTTAAATGTTAATGAATTTTTTCTTTTGTGTGTGTGTATGTGGAAAAATCGCAATTTTATATCACATAAAATCCAAATGAAATGAAACGTATTTATTTCCTATTCAGTCAAATTTTCAACGAAATCATTTTGTGCGAAAATTTCCTATTGATTGTATGTTTTCCTTACCTTAAAAAATAAAAAATCACATTATTTAATGCTCGAAAAAATGACAGCATCGATTCTAGAAAATTTTTGCAAAAGACCTTTGCATTTATGTCAATGGATACTTTACATTTCGAAGAAATTCATTTTATTCATTTCTTAAATAAACATTTTATGGTCGACATTTTAGAACTCAAGTTGATTACACCGGAATATACTTAAAATCAGAATTTTCAATTTCAATGTAAAGTCAATCAGAACGATCAAATGTCAAAGCATCAAATGCAACTTGTTTAAAATCAGAAAAAATGTCCAATGCAATCGAGTCAATTCATTGCACATCTTGGAATTGTATTGTGATTTACAAGAAATTTATCTCATTCTGCATAACCCAAAAGAGACAAAAGGTGAAATAATTTCTTAAGCAAATTAAAAAGAGAGATAGAGATGGAAAATGAAAATAGGTCAACAATTTTTTTTTTTTCATTATTTTGGTTGTACATAACGATGGGGTTATGTTGAAATACATTGGCTTGGTGTAATGTGTGGGTGTAGGGGTGTGGGTGTTGGGGTGTGGGTGTGTATGTGTGTGTGTGTGTGTGTGGTGTGTGTGTGTGTGTGTGTGTGTGTTTGTGTTTGTGCAAGTGATGATTCGTAATTTTCATGGTGAATAAATAATAACAGGTATAATATGTATGCAGAAATCGTAGCCAATTTTCTTTTATGGTCATAATCTTCATTTGCATGGCAAATAGATGCAGATATCTTTTTGGTAAATGGGCAAACGCAAAGGTCCAATATTAGCATTAAATGGGATAAAATGACGTCCAGAATGTTGTGTGGCTAGGCACATTTTGAGAATGGCATTGATAGAAAGATGAAAGAGAGTGAGAGTGAGAGTGAGAGAGAGAGAGAGAGAGAGAGTGAGAGAGAGAGAGAGAGAGAGAGAGAGAGAGAGAGAGTGAGAGAGGACAACAAGCAGAAAAGCAAATAAGCTCATATATTTCAGTTGGAGTCGAATCTTACATATTTCAGTGTGAATGGCATCATAAAGTATCGCATGATCGGCCGTTTGTGGTAAGTGTTTTTCACTGACACTGACTATATCTCTTGCATTCGTTCTTACATTCACCGTTTCTGTATTCCTTTATTTGGATTTATGTATCATGATGAGAGCACATTATTCAAGTAAACTTTGTATGGGGAAATTGAAGCAATTTTTAATGAAGCAAATTTTATGTGCGTCAAACTGCAATTCTGCCTTATTCGTTCCTTCCCTTTATCTCATTCTAGCTGTGTGTATCTATTTCTCTGTCTTTCTTACTTACTCTCAACTCATCTCTCATGTTTTGTCTCTTTTTCACATTGACTCATTCTCTCTTGCTCGATCATTTTCCTTACAATATGACATTGTGTCTGTTATTGAGCCTGAAATCTTTGCCATTTAAAATGTTTTGCCAAGCTTTTGAGTTTATGAAAATGGCCAAGAAATTCGCTGTATGATTTTATGAGATATTGGTGTATGGCACCATGAAGCACATGGTTTTCTTTTATGGTTTATTGTCCAAAAATGTTAAGGATACGAGACATAATTCATTTCATATGCTGGACATTCTCACACGATACCTATATGATTTTCAGCATTTTCCACTATTCATCATTCCTATACACAAAATTTATTTACACAACCTGCACAACCCGCACAACCCGCACAACCGTTCCACATTTTGTTGAATTATGTGTTTTCACGTTGTTCTTGTTATTCTTGCTATTTATTTTAGTTATTTTTCTCTCTTTTCATTTTCCATTCAACTTTTCGTATTGAAGTGCAAAAATTTCCAATTCAATCAACGAAATGGTCTTCGCATACAAAATTGCGATTTTCATTGCATTTTGCTTGGTGGAATGCTTATGCCAATCATTATATGTAGGTTGTTTGTGGAAAATGAATAAACACAATGTAAAAGGTTTATTAGGCAATCTTTTTGATTATCGGCATTGCATCCATATACAGAGTGAGAGAGAGAGAGAGAGAGAGAGAGAGAGAGAGAGAGAGAGAGAGAAAGAGAGAGAGAGAAAGAGAGACCGAGTGAGAGAGAGAAAGAGAGACCGAGTGAGAGAGAGAGAGAGAGAGAGAGAGAGAGAGAGAGAGAGAGCAAGCTTACTATTTGTCATAGATTGAGCAGCAGTTTCGAAAATTCTCAATTGCATGGTCATAATGTGCTCTATTTGAGTTCATAAAAACAACTCATTATTGGATTACTACTCAATTATACCCAAACAATCGCTTTATTAACTAAAATCGTTGTAGAATTGGAATACGCTCTGACAAACCGATCATTGTTGTACACTTTGCAATTAGGTCGGATCAATCAGATATATATTCAGTGGCCATGGTAAGCATGTACTTGAGCTTCCATTTCGGTCAGTGAATATTGATTATTATGTGCGGTATCCCATTCTCGTATAATAATGATATGGTTTTTGCTTGTTTGTATGAAGTGAAAACTATGTAAACACTTGAAAAGGGAACATTTACAATTAGGGGCGCACATTCCAAATAATATCATATGCCTGAACGATATATACCCAATACATTTTTGAATGACATTTAACATGTTGTTTGCAATTGGTTTTCTGCATTCATTCATTCATTTGATTGCATTACAATGTTTTACTAACTAGTTATTACATTGTCTTCGAAAACAGAATGGATGCCATCAATTTTCAATAAATTTTTTTTTTTCTTACAAAACAAAACGGAAAATGAAATTTTCTCGCTAAAAATTCATTTCTATTGAATGATGTAAAAAAAAAAAAAAAATAAAAAAAATAAACATAAACATACTCATTGCACACTTTCATCCTTCTGCAAATCTCAATGCAAATAAATAAACAATTACTTGTACCGTTTCACTTAACAAAGTGGCAAATCCATTGTGAAACAGTTCCGTATATTCTTTGCTATCGCTGTTTAAATGCGCATTAATAAAACCGCTTTAGTCATAAAAAAATACGTGCACACTAGAAACAACAAAAACAACAACAGCAAAAATTGTCACATTCACAAAAGTGATTGTGTATGGAAGAGAATGTCATCAGGAGAATAAGAGTGAGAGAAAGAGAAAATGATAGCAAGTGTTCTATGTTCCACCGAAGCATATGAGCATTCGAGTACTTGAAAATGGCATTGAAAATGTGAATGTATATGCTCTTACTTGAATTACTATGAAATAGAATGTCATAATGATTGCTTTTTGTAATGTGTGCGTATGACTTTGTGTTTATATTTTGTAATGCACATTAACACCATTGTCACATTTCTAATTACGCTGAGTGAAAGGAAAGCATTCTAAGTGCCAAGATATGTTTGTATCGCATCTTGAGCAATGAATAAATGTCAAATGATGCTTTAAAATATCTATACAGTGTACATATACACATATGTATGTGTATGTGTATGTGTATGTTGTTTTTGGTTGCGTAGATGTCACATTAAGGGAGATTATCATCTTGAACATTATTTTGCTTAATGTGCGTTTTAGATTCAGGTTAGCTATTTGCAATATATCTGAAATGTTGTAATTAAATTTATATTCAAAGCGAAAACACATCTTCAGAAAATCCACTCGTAAAACTACTTCAACCTCTTTTGCCACCCTTCACGCCCTCATTCCTTCTCTTTTCATTCTATACAAACAACAGTTTATTTACGCGCTGTCATTTTGACTTGATACCATATTTCAATGCTTCCGTGAGATAATTCACACCAAAAACGTTAACAATCAATTTTATTCACGCTGCACTTTTCACCCGTGTAAACCAATAAACTCAAATTGTATCCTAACTACTTCAAGTTTGATATTGCGTGTATGCTGTGCATGCATGTGTGACATGTGCATGTACGTTGTGTATTCTAAGCAAATAAAATTGTTCATATGCGATGTTTTGACGTTGTCAAAGTTTTCGTTTATTTTTTTTTTTTCTTTGCATGGCACATTTATTATTATATCATTCAAATGAAGTGTCATTATCAATGTTTGTTACTGTTGTTTTTTTTTTTTCTTCAAACAACATTTTGTATACAAATAAATGCATAAATTTCCATTCAAAGTTAAATTTATCAAATAAAATACTAATTTTCTACTTAACAATTTAAACAGTGCCACACACAATATTTCATTATGCGTCTCAACTGAATTTTACACAGACAATTTCATCGTTCGCTGTTTTGTAAAACATTTTTCACAAAATATTTACCATGGAAAATTGCCACATAATACGAAGGAAGAGCAAAAGTTGCCATGTTTAAGGCAGGTTTGTATGGTGTGAGAGAGAGAGAGAGAGAGAGAGAGAGAAAGAGAGAGAGAGAGAGCGAGAGAAAGAAAGAGAAAGAGAGAGAGAGAGAGAGAGAGAGAGAGAGAGAGAGAGAAAGAGAGAGAGAGAGAGAGAGAAAGAGAGAGAGAGAAAGAGATAGGGAGAAAAAAAGGAAAATGGATCGAATGAGAAAAGCATAATAATGAAGATGAAGGTACGAAAAAGAAAGATACTGTGAGAAAAGACTCAGAAAGACAGAGACTCTCATAAAAAGAACGATACATAAAGAGGTACCGACATGTATTTAGTAAAAAACCGCAACGGCAATACTTCAGTGTGACGGTTACAATATTCAATCAATTTGCTCTAGTTTAGCGCAGAAAATTTATAGAGAGCAATCTTTCGTAATGAAAACGTTGAAAATGTAGTTTTTGCTTGCATTGCCATCATTTTGATATTGTTATAATATTGTCTTTATTGTTCAGTGTTCATAGACAAATGATACGTAAAAGCAATCAAACTGAAGAAAAAAAAAAACACAAATCTTTTCGGAAATATTTAAGAAACATCAATGCCCATAAAATATCGATGTGAACTGCTTGTATTTTTCAAGTGCGCACACATACCTATTGAAAAGACAAAAATCAAATTGGCAATGTGATTCTATGATGAATTTTTGACTTTTCATTGGGTCACTTGAAAAATACAAGCAGTTGTGCGTCGCACACTAAGATGTGAGTGCTGTTTTGAATTTTTGCACGCACACTCAGTGTGAAAATCTCATCAATCTGTTTAATGTAATATCGAATCTATTGATATTGATTTCAATACGTAGGATTATGCAATAATAACAGAAACCTCAACTATGGTACAAAGGCATGACAATGATGAAATCTATTTCGAATTTACTATTGCATCAAACATTACGTCCACTACAGATGAAATAGAGATTCTCAGTAATGAAATACTCGACTTTGGATATACTAACACAACAACGGATTTCAAAATAGATGCAATGGAAACAGAAATTTCCACTAATGAGATATTTGATATTGATTTTACTGAAAAAATTGAAAAAAGGAATTTCACCAATAAATAATTTAATACGGTCGTATTGAAGACCGAAGAAACAAAAGATGTATAAAGATTGGATTTGCATGAATTGAAAATCACATTATAATTGGATGATCATTACTATATGTCCTTTTTAAATATTTCAAAACATTTGTTGTTTTACTCAGTTTTGTCGATTTTTCACATACAATCATGATTCATAAGGTAAAGTTAAACAGAATTTTATGTGATAAGAACATACTACGAGAAAAGTATTAATTTAATTGTGTTGCTCTGAATAAAATACTTGTCGTTGCCGATTATCGTTGAAGTGTTTATTGTTGGAAATACTGAGTTCTCATTAATTATTCCAAATTGAATCTTTACCGAATGCACAATGATTTTGTACGAAAAAATGTTTGTGCGCAAAACTCAATGTCATTCCATGATTTAGTTTCTTTTGGTGGCTGATAAATGGCATTTTATATTAAATTCCGTTAATTATTTAGTCTCACAATGCAGTGCAGCAAATTGTTCATTTTACAGTCCATTGGTTATTATTTTATATATTTTCTCTAATTTATTCAATCGAAATAATACGATTTCAGAAAAAAAAAGAAACGAAAAAAGTGGTTGAAAATAATATTATGGCAATTTATATATAAAATGAACAAAATAAAAACGAATACAATAATAATCTGATATCATTTCAACGCAAATCAAATGTGTGTTGAAAATGTGAAATTTAATAGATTGATCGCTCGAAGCAATAACCGTTGATTTTATTGCATATGCATAATAATGTATAAAATATTTCTAAGCCCAACATTTAACCCCTTTCCGACGACTCGTTTTCTTTTCATAATTTTCTTGGTAATTTCTCAAAATATTAAATATTTTCAATCAAATTGAAGTACTTCAGATTTTTTTCAAGTGCATAATTATTGCAATTTCATCAAAAGTATAAAAGAAAATCCAATAATTTTGCAAATTTCATGTTAATCGGTTGTATTTCATGATTCATTCGCAATGAATGGGTTAAATTGCCTGAAAATTTATTTTGCATTTCGTTTAAATAACCATATTTTGACTTTAATCAGCTATCATTATTAATTAGCAGGCCCAAAATCACCATATATATATTTGCAACGAAACAAATAGTATATAAAATGAATAGTAAATACAAAAGCATCCGTTGACACAGATACTTCAACCACATGAAATATAACAAATGTTAACATTTAAATTTCCAAATGTTTACCAATTTTCTGCATGACATAGATTTTCATGGTTTATAACAATGATTGTCTCTTAAATTGCATGATAAAAAATGTGTTGCATTTGAAATTGCAATGTGATCCATTGACAGTATATGTGTTGACAGAATTCAGTTTAAAATGCAATTTGTTGTGTGAAATGCATTTTGAAATTCTCGAATGTATTCTTTTTGTGTGTGCGTGTGTGTGTGTGTGTGATATTTTTAAAATTTTCTCTAATGCAATAAGCTCAAAATAAATCCATTGAATAATTTGCATTTGGCGCAACAGTGTATCAATTCATGCAAACTAACTGCAATTCAACTGACAAGCCATTGGCATTTTATTAACAAAATATGTGGCTTGAAAACACATATTATGACACATTTTCTGTCTATTGCACATTCAATGATTGCACCACGTGCGCATCCGGTGCAAGGATCCACGAAATATTTTCATCCATTCTAAATTACAAAATATAAATTTTGACCAAAACAAATACAGGGATTTTGTGTTGATTCGTTGAATTGAAGTGTATCATCAACATTATCATCATCAACATCATCATCATCATCATCATCATCATCATCATCATCATCATCAACATCAATATCATTTCGTATGCATTATACAATCAAATGCAGTCGACCAAATGAATGCAACGAATTGAATGCGAATACCAAATACAAAACAGCGACAACTAAACGTGATGAAAATGCATTTGCAAATAGTAAACAAAATGGCATACAGTCACGCATACACACGCGCCAAATGAAAAATTAAAACGATTCCAAAGCACAAAAACACATCTACCAACAATGAAATTAATATGGCAACAAACATGAAATCGTCGACATTGCAAAAAAAAAAAAAAACAAAAAAAATCGCGTGAGATTTTTGCGCCACTGTATTTCGCAATTTGAATGCAAACGAGTCAACATTCAAGATGAAAAAAAAAACAAAAGAAACAAAAACATCATCACATCAGGCTGAATAAAAATGCTCCACACCGATGGCATAATTGTATGTGTTTTTGCACTCGAATCCATTACAAAAATGTTACCAAATATACAAACAAAAACGTTGGATGGAGAAAGCGATTTGGATCTTTTCGACGGCAAATCAACTCATATTTGAAATTTGTGCGAATTTGTGGCATGTTTAAAAAAGCATATATAAACATTGCATACGTTATTATTACTTTTGTTTAATATCCAATTGAAACAAAATGTTAAACATGCGCTTGACGGATGACACATTCGCCCAAACATAGTTTTCAAATTTCTGCTATCGTTGTTCGTCATTCCATCAAGTCGTCATATGCAACCGGTATTAAATTGTGATCGCTTTGCATCAGATAGGATTAAATGAAAACTCAAATGACATACATGTTAAATTGAAAAGACTGCGGTAACTGAAACAAAGAGATATGTTGTATAACAATGGCAGATATCTCATTCATTTCCACTTTTTCTCATATAATATTCAAACTTCTTTCACTCTTTCTGTCAAACTTATTTCTTCATTTTTGTTTTTTTTTTTCTTCTTTTTTCCTTCTTTTCATCCATCTTTTTATCTTGAAAAGTTTTCTGAATAAATTCGTAATCCAAACATAAATGTGTTGGTTAATATGTCTGCCGGTGTATAAGTTATGAGCATTATTATTCACGTGTGTGTGTGTTCATAAGTTCATCTTTTCACGTACGTACATTTTAGTGTTATGGATGAAAAAGTCAAGAGGAATCTCATTATGCCGGAATGTTTTTTTTTATATTTTTTACTGTGCGGTTCATAAATGATTGTTTAAACATTAAACATGCTGTGAAAAGAGAAAATGGCAACCAACAGGGAAGAAAAAAAAAACAAAAAGAAGAGAAGCAGCCGCTTATGAAAATCAGCATATATTTGCTTAATTTGTTGAAAGAACTGTTGCCGGAAGCTCGACATTTTTGTTCGTAAACAATGTGCGTTAAAGTTTACATAACACCCATGAACATGTTCACAATATACTAAGTGCTAAAGTTCTGAGATGATTGTTTTAGTTTCGTTTTTTCGCATTTTTTTTTTTTTTTTTTTTTTGCACCAGCTGACCACACTCATATTGGTTTTTGTTGTTTTATTTTTCTCCTTATTTTGTATTCGAGCGACCAAATAGATGCTGCATAGAAAATTTTAAATAGTTACCAAATCTGTTGGAAATTCAAATGGTTTGCCACTTTTATGGTTGGAAACTTGATAGGCCAACAAATGTTCACAAGTTGTTTGGATGGCGGTCATGTAATGAAGCAATCTTGATAAGGCGCGCTATAACCAATTCAAAATCATAAAAGAAAATTACCCTTTATTATAGAGCCGATTCGTGTTTCGATCGGAAATTTGTTCGATTCTTTTTTTTTTGTCGTGAGCTTGATCTTTTTTTTTTTCTTCCTTTCTTTCTTTGTTTGGTTTGTTCGTTTGCACTTTAAGGCATTATCGATACATATTTATCGATGATGCGAGAATGAGAACAAAACAATCATAAAATGTAAAGCACAAATAGATTCACATCTAGATGCTCAATAGATTAACAGCATTTTCTGCGAACATACACACACACACAAACATACACCATATTTCAATTCACTTTTATTCATGAAAAACATTTTTTTTTTCAAAAGAATATCAAAATACAGAAACACAATGAATTCAAGTTTCGGGAAAATGTGTGCGTGTGTGTGTAATGGCAAATCCAAAACATACAAGCAGCAATCCAAATTATTCGCACAATGCTCTTTCTTTTCCAGCCATCCTAATTCTTTTTTTTTCTCTTCACTTTTGTTCAGTGGAAATCAGGCTGCACAATAAAATAATCTGATATTCGACATGGTATGTGAAATAAGCTGCAGAAAAAATCAACATGCCGCAAACACACAGCTGCCTGCTCAACAACGATGACAACGACGCTAACACACACACACAGAGAGAATGAGAGAGAGAGTGAGAGAGAGAGTGAGAGAGAGAGAGAGAGAGAGTGAGAGAGAGAGAGAGAGAGAGTGAGAGTGAGAGTGAGAGTGAAAGTGAGAGTGAGAGAGAGAGAATGAGAGAGAGAGTGAGAACAGTAACAGCCACGGAAAGAGAAAAAAAAAAGACAACAGCACATAGAAACGCAGATAAATACATATTTTTATGGAATATATGTGAAAGCTACGCGTGTGCTGTTTTTTTTCTCTGTTCAAAGCCTGACTTCGACCCGTCTCTAATCGTTTTATGCCAAATTCAAAGGCAGTCTTCATGCATGCATGCACAACATACTCAGTTGGAGGTGGTCGGAGAAAGTGTACTTAGCAGCGCAAAAGAAAAAGAAAAATGTTTATGTAATTTTAGATTTTTCATGTGTGCGTTCGTCGTTTGAAATGTTTTCTTTTTCTCTTTTTCATTTCTTCTTTATGGTAACTCAGGCTTCTTGAATCATATTTGAAGCTTGTCACAAAAAAAAAAAAGAAAAAAAAAGACAAAAAATTATGAATCAGTAACCGTGCTCTCCGTTCATTTTTCGTCCGATTGTTATCCATGCCACGACATATCCACACGACCCATTGATACTAAGTATTTCCTTTTTCATTTTTGAAATTTGCGATTTTCTTATTCTCATTTCAAGCTTTTTATGCGTTGAACGTGCGTTAAAACCACAAAAAAAGCACACACAATACATAAATTTTTCACCCATTTCGATGTTTCCCACAATACACAATGCTTCATCTCAATCTCCTTCCATCTCCTTCCATCTCTTTCTCTCTCTCTCTCTCTCTCTCTCTCTCTCTCACTCACTCTCCCTTGCTCTCTCACTCTTTCTCGTTCACAATCATAGACGGAAAATTTCAACCATCCAAAAAAATTACACAAATAAATAAATATGATTGCAATTCGGCAGAAAAATAAATGTAAAACTTGTTAAATGATGAATGCAAGCACGACCATTGCTCGCATATAAAAATATAACCATTTCGCCGGCAAAACTCGTTCTCAATTCAATTTTTTTGATTATACCTCTCTCTCTCTCTCTCTCTCTCTCTCTCTCTCTCTCTCTCTCTCTCTCTCTGTCTCTCTCTTTCTCACTTCGGCTCCATATTTCACTTCATTTCAACGCAACAAATCCACACAAAAATATGAAAAATAATATGTTTTATTTGTCGTCCCGCTTTGCAATGACATTTTCCAGGAATATTTCCGTTTCATTATTATGTTTTCTAAGAAATCCAAAGGCTTTTATATATTTTGCCAAAAATGGAAATGGTTTTTTTTTTTATGAACTGTCTGCATTTTGAAATTTACAACATTATTGAAACAGTAAATTAACTATATTACGACTTTACATTTTGCGAATGATTTAACATTGTATTGCGATGTAAATAACGTAGCTATGTGTTTTGTGTTCCTGTTTCTATTTCTCGACTTTAATGTAATTAAAAAAATAGTTTCCAGTGGAAACTTTCCACTGCTTGATGTTTAAATTCATTGATTGATTTCAAGCTCATGACGATTGAATTCGTAGCACAATGAAAGAGTTTTCAATGGTAAAATTCTTGATTTATGCTTCAAGAAATCCCAATGGTGCTTGAATTTTCAGTTGTATCCGATGCTACAATGTATCCAAATGCCAATGAATGCAATGCAGAAAAATGAAAACTATTTTCTATCGCATACAATTTTGTCCATATTTTTGGTTTGAATGTCATCGCCACTTGAAAATCCAACAAGCTAATACACTTAAACTCAATTGCACATTAAGTTTTCAGCTATTGATTTGTTGTAAATATTTGTGATTGAATAGCAATAAAAATATGTAAGAATGGAAAAAAAAAGAAATTTCGAGTTGTCTCTGGGCAAATATCAAGATTTGCTATCCAACACACTGATGTTCCTTATGCAAGTAAACACATCTCGCATTACATTTGAAACACCTTGGATGGTGTTGAAATTATTCCCTAAACGAAATAACAATGAAGGATCTCGCATCGTTATTTGACTATTTCTTTGCAATTTACAATGAAACCTTATTATTTGTATTTTCTTCATTTTTGACGCAACTTAAAACATGATTCTAGAAAGTTTCTTCTATTTTAGTCTGGAAAACAATTTCTGGTGGAGTTTTTAGTGTGCAATCCTGGAAAAATATCAAACTAGTTTAAATACTAAAACGGGATGTCAATCGAAGATATCTTTACTGGTCAATACAGTAATAGAAGAATTGACTCAAGTGTATGAAATAACAATGCAATGACCATTGCACATTGCCGATCACCATCATATCGCATATGAAATGCAGTAAATGTCCACACTCAACGTTCTCAATTTACGAGTCATAATGCATTGTTTGCGGAATGCACATAACAAAAAAAAAGTACGCTTTTTTTCATCATTAATCGATAATAATGGAATATTTCATTTGAATGGCCGGAAATATCTTTTGAAAATATCATGATGATGATAAATATTTTTAACCCATTTACTGTCTCATTAAATAAACAAAAAGTTTCATCATTAAATGAATGATTATTGTTTGATTTTTTTTTTGTTGTTGTTCGTTGGTGTTAAGCTATTTAAATTTTGCTGCACGAACCGTCAAAATGAAGACGAAAAAAACTCATTAATTCATTACGACCTTTGTTTGACTTATCACAATTATTTGGATGCAAAAAAAAAAAAAAAAAAAAAATCACGTGCTTTATCATAGATGACACGAAACAATGTATTTTCGACAAAGTACTTTTTCCGACTTCATCTCTTCTTCTGTCTCTTCTTCTTCTTATTCTTCTTCTTATTCTTCTTCTTCTTCTTCTTCATCTTTTTCTTCATCTTCGTCTTCTTCTTCTTCTTCATCTTTTTCTTCATCTTCGTCTTCGCTTTCTTCTTCTTCTTCTTCTTCATCTTCATCTTCGTAAATTCACAAGTTTTTTTTTCCTCTCGCGTTAATTGCATTGAAGAGCGCATAACGGATCAGGTCAAATTTTCAAATTAAGACTGATTTCATGATTTTGTGACATTTTTTGTTCGCCGCTTTTCCATTTTGATCAACTTTTGTTCGCTCAACAATTTGATTGACATGTCATACAAAACTAACGAAATTAATTATTCCATTCGCGCATTAAAAACTCAAGTGCTTTACAAAATTCATTGGTTGATAAATGGATGGATAATATCAAAAGTGAAAATTATCTCATTAACATCGTTACGCATGGCATTGTATGCGAATTTTTCCTTCGCAAATTTCTCAAATCTATTTTACCATTTATATTTTCATTCCATGCCATTTGCAATGTGCATTATTCACATCACATCACCAATACCAACACCAAAAAATTTATGAATCAAATCACAATTAATGCTTAATTAAATTATTCACACCCGACATGGGAACACAATTTTCGGTTGCATTTATTAGTTTTGCAGTTTTGTTAAAGCCATTTCTCTCGCATTTGCTTTAACTATCGGCTATATTTGCATTATTAAGGCTATGCAGCACATGTGCGAGAAATCTGTGGTTCACCATCGTACAGAAAACCAAAAAAAAAAAAAAAAAAAAAAAACAATATATATCAACGAAACGTGCACGCAATGCTTATATTCATTTCCAATGCATGTAAAATGTAAAAGTACTGAAATGTTGTACACAATTTTGAACTACTTTCGACGTAGTTTTGTATTGTAATGCCAGCTGAAATATGGAATATTTTCGAAATTTTTTAGCTAAAAAAACTAACACACAAGCCAGGCTTTGTACAATACATACTGTCTAGGTTCATTTGATTAAAATATGGTTTGGTGTGGAAAATTTCAAACAGAAAAATAAGAATAAGCTGCATGTATTCAGTCGAAAAAGGACCATTAATTATTATCTAAATTCTAATAGAATAATTTATTTATTATCTAAATGGAATGTAGAAAGGTCTTGTGCATTTGGTTGCCGCTTTTCAACGTGTCTGTATTTGTATTTGTTTTATCCCTTAAATCATTATCTTTCATCTTATATGCTCATTCTAATTTAACCATTATTTGTACGTTGGCCTGGTGATGGTAGCAACAATAATATGGCTTCAGATAATGTTCAAATCAAGCCGAAATAAAATAAAAAACAAAAGAACTTAATTGCCTTTTTCCTTAATAATTGACATTCATCACAGCCCTCACAATGAAATTCTCTCTTTTCTTTCGGTTTGTCCGTGTGAGATTTTCATTAAACAACTGTGTAAAGACGAGAAAAAAACTTCGAAAAAAGAGACGTAAAGAGGAAAAGAGAATAAAAAGAAGATAGATAAACAGAGAAAGAAAGCAAATGTCGTTTTCAAAATGCGCTTTTTTTTCCACATTCGATGCCATTCATATCATCCGTTATTCCGAGTACCCGCTTTTGCTGTTGCGTGCTGTGTTTTTTTTTCCAACAAAAACTGGCTAAAGGGATACGTAATAATATTATAAACGGGCCAACAAACCTATTGCCAAAGTACACAATAGTAGCTTTTTCATTCTTTCTCACTGTACATAATTAGCGTGTGATATGAATTTTTTATTTGCACAAACTTTTATTCTGTCTCACCATTGCTTCCTTCCAATGTACACATTTGATTCGTACGTTTTCCCTCTCTCTCTCTCTCTCTCTCTCTCTCTCTCTCTCTCTCTCTCTCTCTCTCTCTCTCTCTCTCTCTCTCTCCCTCTCTCTCTCTTTCTCTCTCTCTCTCTTTCTCTTTCTCTCTCTCTCTCTCTCTCCCTCTCCCTCTCTCTCTGTGTGTGTATGTGTTTTAGTGCTTTCGTATCGTAATCACAATCATGACGCGATTTCAAAACATTTATGTGACCCATTATAAAGCATGCAAAATGCAATCAAACGAAAATAAGCATTTAAAATTCATTTGAATTTCAGTCAGTTTTTGCGGTTTCAATGAAAATTACCTTATTATAACCACGTATTCAACACAAGTTTTTCTAAATAAATTTGTTTTTTTTTTTCGCTTCAATTTCAACTGTAAACAGTTGAGTGATCTTTTTTTTTTCGATGCCAATTTACTCAAATTGACTTCATCACTAGCAAACAAGTTGGGGTGTGGTTTTGACGTGAAATCAAAATAACAAAAAAAAAAAAAAAAAAAAAAAAATTTAAACTCAACAAACGTGATGCACAAACACAGTCAATGCATTGAGCAAACATTTCTTATTTAGACGGAAATTGCTCATTTAGTGTGCGGTATGAGTAATAAAAATTCATTTAATCACATTTCAATTATACACATTTGCTTTCATTCAGTTATTTCAAATATTGGTTTGAGCATTCTATAAGCGGCGAAGATGATATCAGTTTTGCAGCAGTTGCAAATTATTTCAATCAAAACTTTAATTTGCTTGCAACTTTAATGAGAACAAATTCACAACAGTCAATTCAAATCCTAAACCGCATTTCATTCAATTTCTATTTTTTTTTTTTTTTTTTTTTGGAACACTAACAAATTATAATTTTGTTTTGACCTGCTCTGCGTCATTGATTCTGTATTTCAATTTTCTTTAAACATGTGAATGTGATTTTTCTCTCAATAAATTGTGTACAAACTATATTGGATTCTATGTTTTAACACATATTTCCAGCAAAATTACCAATAAATTATTCCACAATTTGTTTTGATTTATTTTTTAATGTCAACTTCAATTGGTTTGATAAAAAGACATTTCTGATCTTGAATTTATATAAAATCAATAAAACTTTTCTCTCTGTTTTGACACACAATTTCGATTTGATTTCCATTTGTTCGATCAATTTCAAGCAAACCAACATTCTAAATGAAAATTCAAGCAAGCAACTGTTTAAATGAAATTTCAAACAAGTTTGATTTAAAAATGACATGGGACATTCTCTATTAATAAATTTTTGATTTGATTTGCAGAGAAAAACATGTGCATTTTAAATATCAATGTGACAAATGGTAAAACATTTTAGCTTCAATCAAGTTTGAATCAATCAATAATTAATTAAATTGTGTCCACATTTTTTTTTTTCTTTTTTTTTTTTATTAATTTGAAAGATAAATTGTTTTGATATTTGCTTGCATTTTTGATATGCATTCATGAAATTCTGATGAAAATGTTAGAAAAAAAAGGACAATTTTCTATGCTTCAATATTCATACATTTTGGTAATCAATTTCATGAAAATATAACATATTTCCAAATATGAAAAAAATCTTCAAAATAAATTTTTCATCAAAATACTTACGTTTTTACGTATATTGCTTGAAATAAATGTAAAAAATTTTTGGATGCGATAAAATTTATGAAAAAAAAACCAGCTGAAAAAAAATGAAATTTAAATAAAAAGCATATCATTTCTACTACATTCGACTATTCTTATCGATATCTCTTTATTATTTCGATCATTTTTAATCAATTATTCAATATCTATGTGTTACAACTTACGTTATATAATTTGTCATCATCAATAATAATGAAATGGTTCAATTAAATGAGTTTTTGAATATGAATGGTTGAAATAAAACAAGATGAGTTACAAAGTATATGTTGTAATGTGATAAAGAATTGTCTCGTTCTTTTTTTTTTCTCTCTCGCTTCTTTTTTGTCTTTGTTGATGAAGGAAGTAACTTGTAATGTATGCATGATGGCCGGAGGCAAGTGTTCAAATCAAGTCAATTTGAATAGCTGTATTGAAGAGAAATTGGTTGTTGGTTTCCAACATACAAATTGAATTTATTACCATGTCAATAAAATTCGAATCGATTCATCATGCAATTGATCAAAATAAATTTGTGGCTCCTCTTTCATTTCGTTTAAAAACCAGCATCTTCCATTCTCGACTATAAAATCGACATCGAAATAGAGAGATACAGACTCTATCATAGAGTTTTTGTCATATGTGTAGAATCGATTTTTTCGGGTTTGTTAGTATGTTTACTTGTCTATTCAATAACATACATTGATTTGCGATATGATTTATGTGAGTGTTGTTGTTTATGTTAAATGTATTTGAGTGTGAATATGTCTGTATGTGTGCTGTGTAACAAAATATTTACATAAATGCTTGCATTCGTATAAATGTCATTTACCATGTGTTTTTTTTTTTCGTATTTCTTTTTTATTTTTTAAATTCTCTCTCTCAATTACTTGCTTAAATTTTCTATAACTAAAAACCGTTTTACCATCCTTCCTTTTATCATTTTAAAATCACATAAACCGAGAAAATGAGTGAATGAATCTATTTATGTGTGTATTTGAGGATGTGTGTATGTGTGTGTTTGTGTGCCGGAGATTTATTTTATCTTAAATTCATTGGTGGATTTTTTGTTGCATCTATCAAAGCATGGAAATGATTAAAATCCAATTGAATATGCGATGTGTTATTGATGATAGAGTTTCGATGCGGTGAAATTACATTTAACACTATAAATGTACTCAGTATCCGGTTCAAATATTGAATTAAAAGTGATAGTGATAAAATGTACAATAAAATAGATAGATTGATGTTGTTGTTGGCGCAGCCACGTTGCATTGCAGCCGGATGCTCACCTAAAAAAATATCACACATACACACAATGAGCACACGAATGTGGTGTGAAAAATGTGAAAAGAGAAATACAAGAATAAATAATCATAAATAAGTGAGAAAAAGAGAGCAAAAGGGAAAGAGAAATGGCAAATGAGAGAAAGATAGAAAGATAGAAAGAGAGAAATAGAGTAAGAGCACTTGAAATCTGCAGTGACATAGTGATCTAGTAATTACTACAAACTAAAAACCATGCATTTCAAAATGGCTCTAGTGCAATGTGATGGAGAGCGAAAAAAAAAAGAAATGGAACTGAAAGCTACGAATGAAAAAAAAGAAAAAAACAAAAAAAAAAACAATGTGCGATCCAAATTGTGAACTTTTTTTCAATTCGTTTTGGATGATACATTTCAAGAGATAACATGGTACAAATTAAAAACGAACGCATATATGTGGAAAGAAAAATGGGGTTTATTGTAGCCGAAAAATGTGCAACGAGAGTGAAAAAGATGCAGCTAATGCAAGTCACTATGACAATACAAATACACCCAAGCAAAATGAAATTTATCTAGAAATAAAAAAAAAAGATATTTTCGCACAAATCACAAAACTAAAATAAATTATGAGACTGTTTTGCGCGCACGGTACTGCATTGCAGAGGACAGCATTTTGCATCTCTGTTGTTCGTTCATCTCTTTCGCTAATTGCATGGTGTCATACAATTTTCAGTCGGTGTATTTTGACTGTTTGCAGAAATTGTTCTGTTTGTGTATCGAATTATATTTTCTTTTTTTTTATTTCCGCTCTGTTTCGGTTTGTTACTGTACTTTTGGTGCCTCTTCACTCACTTATGCACATACTCACTCACTCACTCACTTACTCATATGCCGTGATTTTATGCGAGTGGCTATGAAATTGCTTTAAAACATCATCTGTCCACACCCCATCCATTAGATGAAGAAAAAAAACACACACAAGCTCGAGAGCCCGCAAAAATTTTACGCTTTTTTATGATTTTCAAAGTAAAACTAAAATGAACGAGTTACTAATGAAACATCCACACGCATCACTGCACCGTGCTGAGTGCAACAGCACAAACAAATTGAGAAAGAGAAAAGAAAAAGCCAAAATTAAAGTCCAACTGAAAATTATCCAGAGTGTGGCATTTTGGCTGTTTTGCCGAAGAAAAAAAAAAAAAAAATACGAAAATGGAATGATACAAAGCAATAACAACGTTGATTTTCATAAAATCAAACAAAAGGTGAACGAAAGGGAGAAACGGATAAAAGGATAAAAGAAAGATATAGAAAGAGAATAAAATGCATTTTCACTTACCATTTATAACGTGAACGATTGCGCTTGTTCCTTCGGCATTCGTTGGCATACAGGAATAATTGCCTATGAATTTACATCACATTAATCAAGTAATAATAACATAACCGTAATATAATATATTGGTAATCTTAATAACTTAATAATATTGCCATTATTAACGTTGATAAACTAACTCTAAGAAAAAAAAATTGATAATTCAATAAGATAAATTTCAAAAATTCTATTTTTAATTATTAAGTTATTAAGTACGTTTTGTTCATTCACATATTGCAAAATGTAAAACAACAATTACCTGAATCAGTTAGTCTTGCTGTGGATATTGTTAATCTTTACACGCCAAACGATAACGAGAACGAATGATGCAGTACCCATATGTGGCAATGACAAAGAACCCAGGAAAAAAAAAAGCAGAAAAAAAGAATGAAAACATTTACTTTAGTAAAATAAAACAGAATGAAAAAAGATAGTAGAGCACTTGTGTAAAAGTTGAATTGCGAAAATATTTAGTGAATCTAGTGTTTACAATTTAGTTTTTTGTTTGTTTGTTTGTTTGAATACAGACTTCAGATGAGATTCCGTTTTTGCAATAAACATGAACACACACGGACTCCATTTGGTTTTGAAATCCACTAAAAACTGTCCGAATAAATACGACTAACCACAGCAAATTGCACCGATAATTGCACGGAAATCTCACAGTTAAACGAAGTTGAATGAAATGTGTGCGTGTTTGTGTGTGTGTGTGTGTGTGTGTTTTTTTTTGTGTGTGTGTGTGTGTGTGTGTGTGTGTGTGTGTGTGTGTGTGTGTGTATGTGCGTGTGTGTGTGTGTATTTTTTTTTTCAACATTTTCAAAACATTCTCCAGTTGAAACAATGATGAATTGGTTTGATTTGTTTCAAGTATCATTAATGTTGGAAGAATTAGTATATTTAGATTAGTAAATTGATTGCTTTTCTCAAGGGTACTTGATATCTTTCCGTTATATAATTTAAATTTCATTCATTTTTCGTTAAAAGCCTTTTACTAAAAGCTTTGCCAATCAAATATCAAGCTCAATATATTACTATATGGTATCACGGTATGCGGTGCAAACGGTACGGTATACAAATACTTTATTGTAGTATTTCCTGTAGGAAAGCACAAGGGAAACAAATTTCAAAGGGGCAAAAATCATACTTTTGTATTCATATTGCGTTCATTGTAAACACTCAAATGGATAGTCTACTTCAATGCTTGGTCTATTTACAATATTACTATTGTACCAGTCAGTAATCAGTCTAATTCCCCTTTCGTTATCTAAATTTGATAACAAACAAGCCCCTACTGTGTATAGTCGGTGTTTAATGCATTAATATGTTGGCACGCTAATGCAATAAATCCAAAATTTAATGAAAAATATTACCTCGATTGCAGGACATCAGCTGAATCCGTGGAAATGGCTATGCGATCCGGATATTCGAAAATGTCATTTAAATGATAACTGGTTTTTGGGTCAATCATTTGCTTGCCTGAAAATAAAATGAAACACAAACAAACCACCATCATTTACATTACATGATGAAAACCTGGATAAATAAAGAAAAAAAAAAAAATCTATTCGACACGCTACATCATGCCACAGATAAGATTTGACCGAATTAGTTGGCATGATAAAATCTCGTTTAAAATTTTGATTGCATTTTAAATATTTACGAGATGGAATTTGGCAAAAAAAAAAAAAAAAAAAAAAATTAAATGAAACAACACGAAGTGACACAGAGAGTGGGGATAGATGTAGAGATAGAATAACGAGTGAAATATAATAAATGGTTTAATATTTACCGCGTAACCAAAATATTTGACCGAGTTCGTGTGGGCCTTGGCTAACGGTGCAAGTCAGTACTACTTCGCTACCCTGTTTAACATAAATATCCGATGGGCCTGGTATCACTGCTTTTGCTTCTGTGTGTTTATGTGTGTGTGTGTTTGAGAAAATGTACAAAATGTTATGAATGCATTAAATGGGAATGTGAACCGCGGCTACTTGCTATTGTTTTGCATGCAAAACCCCTCCGAAAAAAAAACAAAAAGGCTCTATATCACTTAAAATTCTATGGTTTGGCGGAAAAAAAAAAGGAAAATACAAAAATAACCCGAAACCGCTTTGTCTAGTTTCGATAGTTGTCTATTTTCAAACATTTTTAGGGGGAGAAGCAATTTCACAATTGTTCATCTCCATTGAGGTCAATGATCTATTTTACAATGTATTTCAGTGTAATGCCGGTTCGTGGTTGGGGGTTTTTTTTTTCTCTTTACAACCAAACAATTTTCGCTTGGATTTGCATAAAACGAAGTAGAGAAAGTGGGAAAGCAAAAAAGAACAGAACTCAGACTTCGTGTCGCAATGGCATGTTTGAAATGTGTGCTCACATAGCGGAATATCTCAAGAAGAACGGCTCATTAGTCAGCGCTAAAAAAAAAGTGAAAAAAAAAAAATAAATAATTAAACTAATTGCCATTTCATCTTTTTCTGAGTGCTTCATTGTTGTTCGATGCTCTTTTTCCTCCATATCTCCCTTGCTCACTCTCTCTCTCTCTCTCTCTCATTCTCTCTCTCTCTCACTCTCCCTCCCTCTTTCGTTTATCATTTTCTTCTCATATTCTAATTTTTCAGTACATGTAATTTTGTTCCGATTTTAATCCATTTTTATTTTGATCATGAGCTAAATGGCGACGACACAGAGGGACCAAAAAAAAAAAGAAAAAAGTTTGCAATCATTTTCTTGTACATGTTTTTGAGGCATTTTTCATTGCACACTCATTTGCGCGTTCGCAGCAAGTACGTTGTACGATGTTTCCTGTTAACATGAATAGAATTTAATTTAATTTGCTCGATGGTTATGAGCTGATGGCATTGTGTTGAGAAATTCAATTTGTTTTGTGTGTGTGTGTATGTGTTATACACGGTGTTTTTTTTTTTCGTATGAGATGTGATGCGTGTAAGGGCCTTGTGTTTTTGCCATTTTAAAGTTTGAGCCCGAGCTATCGATGAAACTTTTTCTCATGTTTGAAATTTTCATTCATTTTTCTACTCGTTTGACTGTCGTATGTTTGCATGCACGCACGTCACACACTCTGCTCAACTATTCCCATCGATTTTAGCATTTTGAATGCTTGTTTTGCGAAGAAAATATTTTCCAAGTTTTGTCGGAAACTTTAGATCGAGATTTTGTCATCATGTATTGCTTAACACTGTCTGGTTGATACATGCTAATGTTGATTTTTTCATTCTCTCACCCCGACCGACACATTTATTTCTTCCGTTTGAAATTAGATTTCATCATGTATTGTTACACCAGCAGTGACGGTGATTTCGATGAAATTTCCAAGAGTGAAAATGTGTTGCGGATATGAAAATAACAACAGCAACATCAACACAAATAGAGAATGATGGAAAACGTAAACCGATCTATTTTCAAATATTAAAATTTCTAGTTGGTGCTTGTTTCCGAAGGAGACACACATACACACACACAAATGAAAAAAAACCGGAACTGAAAAAAAAAAGCTCAAATCAATTTGCATTTTTCTCGGTTTGGCTCTCTGCACATACATTTTGAGCTTTCGTTGTCATTTGCTTTGTATTCTATTTGTTCTTTTTCCTCATTCTATCCAATTTGTATCCGCAGATTTCAGTTCTTTGTTAGCGATGTGTTGCTGTTGTATTCTCTTTTTTTTCCGCCTTTTTTTCCCAATTTTTTCCACTTTCAAAATGCACAAGATTTTTGCTAAAAACAAGATAAGCAAATTCGCGTACGTTGGCCACATTGTTTCATTTCGTTTGTGTGTGGTGTCAATTTTTTCGCATTTGAATTTCCAATTTGACGTTTTACATCATTCGTAACATTTTCAATTTTGCATCCAAACTAGATGTTCAATATTGTATGGATGGGGCAATTGGTAAGTGTAGCAATGATTATGGTTGTATATTTTTCCAACAACCTTGTTAAATTACATCATTTATAGCCTGTTCTTTTTTTTTTTTTAGTTGGTGCACAATACATTTATATGTTTCGCTTTTTCGTTTCGCTCATTTTTGGTTTCATCGTTTGTCGATCGCATATATGGTACGTGCGTTATTACACTGATGAACTATTTCTTTGCATGGATTTGGTGGTACTCGGTATGGTTTTACTTCAACACGCTTACCGCAAAACCATTTCAATTCGACATACAATTTTTCCTTTTTTTTCTGTTCCTTTTCCTCTTCGTTGTAATCTCAATATCAATTTCTATCATCGAGATCGTGAACCATTACAATCCATTCTCGAGCATGATATAACGAGCTTTGAGGCGGCATCGATTGACCATGGTGCTGCAATCATTATTTTCCGTTCGTTTGTTTTTATGCCATTTTATTTATTTGAAATTGCTTTGGCTGGTTTTTATCGGCATTTTGGTTTGCTTTTGTTATATACCAAGTTACGCAATGATTTTTCTCTTGCATAGACTGTACATTTATCAGTGTATTTCATTGTTGATATTTTCATGTGTGTGTCTGGATCGACCTCACGAAGATTGCGATTGCGTTTTTTTTTTTTTTTTTTTCATTTTTGCTCTCATTCTTCCTCCTGCTTAACTCAACTTGTATTGCTTCATAAGTTTCATGAATACTGTGGCTGATGTGAATGTGTTCTCCATTTGATTTGGGTATAATTTTTTTTTTTCTTCTTCGTCCCCTTGGTATATGTATTATTTGAGCTAATATGTGATGTGTACAGAACATATGAGTATCAACTTTGCTCAGCAAATGCCAGATGATCCGTATTGAATTGTTGCCATTGCCGCGTAATGTGTTGTCAGCTCTCACACACCATTGAATTGGTTCCTAATAGCTGTTCCGTTACAACAATAATAAATGCCGAGGCGCTTGTTTGCTTTTCCACTTCGCGCACTTTTCTCACTCTATCTTCAACCAACCCCCCCCCCCAACCCCCACACTTCCCCAAAAAATCCAACTTCCGCTTTACTTATTTCGTTGTATTTTATTCCATCATCATTTAGCGAACATCATGGAAGCAGCATGCAGCCTCCCATTCAGCTTTATTACTTCTTTCAAATAAATATAACAAAAAGGGCGAAAGCAAGAGAGAGAGAAAGAGAGAGAGAGAGAGAGATAGAAGAGAGAGAGAGATAGAAAGAGAGAGAGAGAGAGAGAGAGAGAGAGAGAGAGAGAGAGAGAGAGAGGGAGAGAAAGGGAGAGAGCCAGAGAAAGAAGAGGGAGAGAGAAAGAGAAAGCAAAAGGAAAAAAAAAAATTATATTTATTTGTAGCGCGTTTCCAACAATGCGGAAATTGCGGACTGAATTGCATTGTTCCGTTGCAAAGGAATGTTCTCATAATATTAAAACTTTTACAAAAGCCATACGACGAATAGTATTCGATTTCGAAAACTTGAATCTGAAATGGAAACATTAAATAGTTGCGTGTAACCAAAGCGCGAACATTATTGTTCGTATGCATTGTTATTGACATTTTTCCGCATAACAAATTGTTGAACGAATCTCAACGTAAAATGTCTGTAAAACATTCTTTTCACATATTATACACATAATTTCGCGTGGCGACAACATTTCCTCATATTAAATCCGGTTAATGTTTTTTTTTTCTGACATAATTGCGACGCATTCACATTCAATGCGATAATCGAAAGCATTTAGTGAAAATCATTGAATTCGTTAACCATTAAAATTTTAAGTAAACGGAAATAGAAAATGCGTTGAAAAGAAACGAATTAGTCAACACTTACCCACAACATTCAGTCGAAATGCCATTGACATTTTTGGTTCGGTGTTAACTTGACACTGTGGATTTATTCATAAACAAAGGTTTTTTACTTAGATCAAATGTTTGAAACAATTTTTTAGATATTTTCATTTTACCTCGTAAATACCAGAATCACGAAGCTGTGCAAATTTTATTTGCAAAGTCCAGCGATCAGAACGATCCGTTCGAATTACCTAGATAAAAGAAGAAATAGACAGAAATATATGAATATAAAGAAGAATAAAAGTAGAAAAATTAAAAAAAAAAGAAAAAAAAAAACTAGGGTAAAAATCATTGTTGAAAAATGCACCAAAATGCTGGACACATTTGATCGATTTATGTAATAAAATTGCGCCAGAGGAAAGAAATTGTTTCGCTGTTTTCATCATAAAAAATCGTTTGCCAGATGCTATTGCTCTATAGAAAACTCAATGCAGCTTGTCGATAGATGAAATTTCATGGGTGGATGCGAACAATGAATACGAATCAATGATAACACATACAGATCCATATACACGTTTGCATGGATCAAACTATATATGATGTTGCTACCACATTCCAATGCTTACTACATATTTCAGCGACACAATGCCTTGCTCTGCTATCAATTGCCAGCGAATTTCAAATAGAAAACCTTCCATTGTTTATACGATATTGAGCTCATGAATTGAAATTCATTTCATTTTATATGACCAAAAAGACGATGATGATGACGACAGCAAAACGAATGGTGAATCCATTCATGAGCTTGTATATTTAGTCATAGTACATGGTCTTCTTATTGGATGTTTTCTCTTTCTGCTCTTTCAGAATTTTACATTCTCTCTCTTTCCCTCTCCCTCTTCTCTCTCTCTCTCTCTCTCTCTCTCTCTCTCTCTCTCTCTCTCTCTCTCTCTCTCTCTCTCTCTCTCTCTCACACACACACACACACACACACACACACACACACACTCCTGTATACGGATCAAATTTTTTCAAACTTTTTTGCCCAGATGCTTCCCTTTCAATGAATGAACAGATACACATACAAATAAATTTAAAAATTGCTTCCCTATTCGCATCGTGTCTCACTAAACTGCAGAAATCAAATGGTTAAGTTGTCGAATTAGAATCGGTATTGAATATATACCATCAAATACAACGAGAACGATTGGGAAAAAAAAAAGAAGACAGAAACATTTAGCAAAGAGAATCGACTTCGAATACGAATGAGAAATGTGTATTCTGCAGTTGTTGCTTGTTGCCAATAGTGATTATGCCTCCGATGCAGTCAATTTCGACACGATACTCAATGAAATAAACAAATACTTCAACGGATTATATATATTTTTTTTTTCTACTTCATCTTCCGATTGCAATTGCTAGCTGTGTTTGATCTCATTCGTTCATTTTTTTTTTTTTTTTTCATTCTGTATTGTATGTCTGATGTGTTTCCCATCCCTTTAAATTACAAAGAGACTTTAAAGTTTCCATACAATTCATTCACTCAAATAAAATAGCACTTGAAACATTTATCAATGCGATTCAACTGAATGAGAATAAATAAAAGTCGAATATCGTTGAATAAAAAGAGCCTGAAAAACTATAGATCCATTGAACATCAGCTTCCTATGTAAATGGTTACGATACGATTTTTGAATCTAAATCGAGTATCCACTGCAACATTTCGGACAACATTTGCACGTCGCACTTAGATAAATTGCATATCAACAAGCGTCATTGTTTTTACAACAAGTTTTGCAACTTCAACTTTTTTTTTCACTTTTTTTTTTAATTCTTCTTTTACTTGCTTTTTCCCGTTTTTATTCTGGTTACTTGTAGCAGTACAAATTTTTTTTTTTTTTTTTTTTTGCCAATTTACAAAGTTTCGGACGAAACTTTGGCGATTCTTTGTAGTTTGTTTGCTATTTTAACATGAAACTTGTGCATTATGTACATCTTTGTTTGAAGATGAATTTTTTAAACATATCGATACAAAATATCTACAATTTTCCTCGTTTAAATTCCAGCTGAATGTGCATCGAGCCGGCGCGAATGTTATTTTCGAATAAAACAAAGAGAATCATGAGGAAGAGGAGAGGAAGTGATACAATGAAGAAAGAAAGAATCAGAGAGAGGGATAGAGAGAAAGAGAGAAAGAGAGAGAGAGAGAGAGAGAGAGAGAGAGAGAGAGAGAGAGAGAAGAGAGAGAGAGAGAGAGAGAGAGAAAGAGAGAAAGAGAAAGAGAAAGAGAAAGAGAAAGAGAAAGAGAGAGGAAAAGGAGAGAGAGTTACAGAGTGAAAAGAGAAAGAGGAAGAGAGAGATTTAAAATGAAAAGCTTTTAATTTAAAGATGCGATGAATTTACAGAAACATAGATAAAGTTGAAAACGATTGCCCCAAAGCCCAAGTAAAATATTTTCTCCAGCTCAATGTCCATTTTTGTGGTACTTACAATGTAACTACACTTTGCACGTATGCATAACTATGAACCGTAACCCATTTTCCGATATTCACTTGAGCGTATACAAATGGACGAAAGAGAAATATAATAAAAAAAAAAGGTAAAAACTACCAACGAGCTCCGAGCAAAAATGGACATGGCAATTGTTTGCACAAATTTTCGGTTCTCATCCAAATTAATTGCCAAGCATAGAAAATACTTACGAAGGGGGAAAAAAAAGGAAGCGGAAACAAGTTAAGTTGATTTTTTACCGTGTGCAAACTTTGTGTTTGTTCAACAAGGAATCGGTTTTGTTTTTTGTCTCGTTTTTTTTTTGTGCACATGTTCGTTTTCTCAGAAAAATCATGATGAAAAAAAAAAAAAAAAATACCGAGCAACTGACAAATAACTCAACTCTGATTCTTCTGCGAAAACAAATATCATGCGAATCTGTTGCAATGGAAAAATGACGACAAAAAACATTAAAATTATCATCAGTTTTGTTTGTGTCGAAAGGAAAATGAAGGAAAAAAAAAGAACGTGGAATGTAAAATTGAATTTTTTTCCTCAGGAAATTCACTGAAGCTGAAGGCAATTGCTGAGTGAAAATATATGAATGCGTTGCATTATGTTTTATATTGTGAGCTATCGAATTGAGTTGACTTGAAAAAAATTGGAAAATGTCATTACATTTTAGATTATTTTTTCATTATTGCTCATTCTGTGCAATTCTCACTGCAAGCGTCAAATGAAAATAATAAAAGCTATTCAATTCGAAATCTTTGACATTTTTTTTCTATCGTTAATTTAATATATTTTTTTAAAGTCTGTATAATGTAATGTATTTTATTTCAAATTCCTTTTACTCTGATACGATTTATTCCATTTTTATTTGCATTTATTTCATGAACATATTACAACTCTTTATGAAATAGTTCTTTTGCCTATTTTCGCTTTGTGTGCTTTTGCAATAAAGGCACAAAGAAAGATTTTTTGATTAAAATAACTCTTGATAGAAATTTTTTCCTCCCATTAGGAGGCAATAGCAAAAAAATCATAAAATTGAACTTACCTGAAAACGTTCGTCCGATGTGTATGTTAGAACGCCTGCAGTGAGAATATGAAGATCTCTTTTTCTTATGAAAGACACCTTAATAAGATATAAAGAAAGTAAAGAAATGGAAAAAAAAAAGAAAATTTTTCTATGAAAAATATTGCCTGCAATGAATGCAAAGAAAATGGAAATTTTCCGATGCCCAGCTATTTTTTTAAAAGAAAATACAAAAGCATCCCGAAGAAGAAAAAAAAAATAGAATCGATAATATACTCAAAATGAAAATAATTTTTAATAATCGTGAGACAAAACCCTTTTCCACAAAGCATAATATTTTAGTGCTAGAGCAAGCACTTTTGTCACACGCGAAATGCCTGCAGCACATAAAATTTAACTTCTTCCATATCACATAATCGTTCGTTTTAATGTTTCACTTTTCGTTTCATCTCTGTCTTACTCGTTCACTTTCTTTCTTTCTCTGCTTTGCTTTACCTTTTTCGTTCACAATATCCTTTCGCTCATTTTGTATATTTGATGTGAGTACTCAACTAATTCGGTCACTGTTCAGAATACTGAACCGAACTGAAGGTACATATTATGGATTTTCCATTCAAATACGTTGTACGCTTATGAAGCGATTTCTTTTTTCTTTTTTTTTTTGTTGCATATACACCACTGTTTCATCGTATATGAGTAATGATGTTTACATGATGAGTGCGAATTTTCGGTGGCATTACGAACAAAAGTAAGCCCGGTAAAATAAGTTTACATTGTCAGTGTATATGATAAGAATATGGCCGAGATGTTTTACCGGTTTACAAAGATTATCAAAGTTAAAAACTCATAACAATTAGCTACATCATCATCACGTACTGAAAATCAACATAATTCACAATAATTCGCAAAACCATTTCAGTAGAAATTATCGTCATGTAAAAGCAACCAATGAAAATCACATCATGTAAAGATAATTGTGTCAATCATGTAACCATTGATGCATTCTTATCAATTTCATTGACTAGTTTTTTTTTATTTTGTTTTTTGTCGCCGACTCAGTAACGAATTCAAAACGAATTACAAAACAAACCGAAAGAAATAGTAAATGCAATTTAACCGCATGGAATGAACATGCCTATCCAATAAATCAATTAGGCCGTTCTGCATAAATAAAGTACATTAAGCAGGACTGTAAAGTGTAATGGCGAGCAAGTGTATTATGCCGGTACATTAAAACTGAAAAAGTGTATGAGATAGAGAAAGAGAAAGAGAACGAGAGAGAGAAAGAGAGAGAGGGAGAAAGAAAAAAAAAAGCACCGTGCTTTAGTATCGATACATATATATTGCGACGGAAGTGAACTTATGTTGCACATCGATAAAACCCTTAGGGATTACAGTGTGGAACGGTGGATCGCTAATGGTTTGGCTTGCTCTTACCGTTGTCATCATCGTCTCGATATTATAGTGAACGCATACCATTATGTACCATTGGTGCTTCACTTTGCGATAGCGAATGAGCCAATTTATGCATACAATCTACCCGCATATTAAGCAAAATCCCCAGTAGCTCTAAAACTTCTACTTATTCTTTGATCGATTCGCCGACTGCCAAACTAAAAAAACATACGATATTGAGCTTATGGCGAAAAAGCATCCAAGCAAAACGTAAATATTTCAAAATCTCGTTACATCTTCTTTTCATTGAAAATTGCTCTCTATCCTCTATTTCTCTTTTCCACACACACACACACACACACAGCTTACTCAGTTTCTTTTAACTTTTCGATTTAAATATGTAATCGATCTGGCAAAGTATATGACTTTATATTGTGTTATTGTTTGTACCGATTGGCAAAAGTGATTCCAACATTCCATAATGTTGATATTTATGTTGAATGTATATTTAAAAGTCTCTTGAGGTTATGACATAAACAGATATTTAACCACTTGAGAATCAGTAATAGCGTTAAGAATCGAATGCAATCATTGGAAATGACAGACTGAATTTTACAT
The DNA here is from genome assembly GCA_029041755.1 of Resseliella maxima. Classification (NCBI taxonomy): domain Eukaryota; kingdom Metazoa; phylum Arthropoda; class Insecta; order Diptera; family Cecidomyiidae; genus Resseliella; species Resseliella maxima. Next base: position 522,284 of record JAQOWM010000747.1, read on the forward strand.
TCAACTATATCATCAGCTATTTTTCAATTCAATACTACTTAATAAGTTGTGTCGTCTTCTTTTCGAAAATTAAATTAATTGAACAATAGTACATGTCTGAGAGAAATGTTGGACTGCAATTTGGGTACATTTTTTTCGTAAGAAATCTGTGAAAATTGGTTTTTGTGTATTCGGCAACAATGCATATATGCGGTTTCTCCAACAATTTCATTGTGAAATTATACAAAACCAAGCAATTGAGCGTAAACTCTTTTTTTTTGATTTTTTTTTTTGTGTTTTCATTAAAGAAGGGGAAAAAAACATCTGTTTTCAGAAGTCAAACTAATTTCAGTGATATTTTTTTGCAAAAAGTATTAAATAGAATTTATTCAATCTTTATTTAATTGCTTTTAAACTCTTTGTAATTAAAGCTCTCCATTTTCGAGTGAGACTTGATATTTTTGTGTAAAAATATATAATATCAGCAGCTGAAATTCATACAGACAAACTTCTGATAAATAAGTTGTCATTTGAGGCTTGTCTAGAAGTTGTTGCAAAGAAGAAGAAAAAAAAAACAACCTCTCACAAAAAGCATATCATTTGCAGTGCAGTCAGTCTCTGACGTAATTTTGACTGCTTTATTTTACCCCAATTTTTTCTTTCTTTCCTTCTCACTCCCTCTCTCTCCTTCTCTCTCTTCTCTCTCTATCTCTCCCTCTCTCTATCTCTATCTCTCCCTGTCTCTCTCCCTCTCCCTCTCTCTCTCTCTCCTGCTCTCTCTCCCTCTCTCTTTCCCGCTCTCTCTCTCTCTATCTCTCTCTCTCTCTCTCTCTCTCTCTCTCTCTCTCTCTCTCTCTCTCTCCCTCTCTCTCTCTATCTCTCTCTCTCTCTCTCTCTCTCTCTCTTCCTTTCTTTTACATGATGAATTTCAACAGAAAAATTCATCAAAAGAGACGAGAACTTCAACATTCGTAACGATAAAAAGATGAGAAAAAATCGCAGTGAAAAAGAAAACGACACAAGAGAGAGAGACCGAATGAAAAGCAAAGTTGAGAGAGTTATTCTAATTTGAAAAAAAACAACAACAACAACCATGCATTCAAAAAGTGGCATTTCTCATCAACTTTGAATACATTTTGCACATTAAAAATACACTCAGGCAGCTAATTTCAAATGAGTTGTTTTCGAGTTTTGGGTTTGTGTGTGTGTGTGTGTGTGTTTTCTTTCTTCATTTTCTTCGTGCTACATATTTTCGTATTTTCGCTACATGTTTTCGTCTCGAAAAAGATTGAAATAAATGTTGACAGATTTCGTTATCGTCACAAATTGAAATGTAATATTCTATTCCGAATGAATAATACCGCACATTCTAAAAATAGAACGACAAAGAAAAAAAAGTTTGTAACGGTCCGGGAAACCGTCTGAAGTAAAAAAGTGAACGACATAGAATATGTAGTGAATAGATAAATAGCAAAAAAAAAAGAAAAAAAAAAAAAAAAAAAATAAGAATGAAAATCATGAGCAAAAACTTACTGATTTGTCGCCCAGTTGTTCTACTCTGCATTGTAAAAACGCTGTTTGACCAACCCTCGCTGTGACATTTCGCTGTACGTCAAAGTTAAAATATGGATGCAACGACATATTATGCTCGGGAATGATAGTACCGCTAGCTGATGCTTTGGTCATATCTGTGAATAAAATTTGCATAATGAAAAAGAAGATAGATGAACACATTCAAATGTATATGAGAAAACAGTGAGAGGCAAATCAAATTAATGAAACAGATTATTTTGGTAAATGGTTGTGCGTCAAACGATATAAATACAAAATTACCGATTTTCGGTAGATTTTCGTGGATGCGATTGAGAAAATATAAAAGCGTTTTAAAAGTTGGTAATTGGTTGTGGTTTATGCCGCAACTGAATTTGTCCACTGTAATAAATTTGGTGTTGATTTAATGAATTTTATATTAACTGAGCATGCAACATACTGAAGTCCAATGAATGATGGTTGCAATGCTATTCGGACCAAAATGTAACCCTTTTTTTTTTTTTTTTTTGTCTGTAATTCTTTGCCATACGGCGACTTGATTGTGTCTTATATTTCATCAACAGCATTTATGCTGATTCATAATCAAAAACATTGAATAACCAAAACCAGTCTAGACTCTTCGTATATTCCAAATTGATGCAAAAGTGTTGAAAGTTATTTTTCTCTTCGTTCCTCGGGTTTTTTTTTTCCACTTTTGTCCAAATTTCACTTTGTATTTTGCGTGCTTTGGTTTTTCACATCAAAATTTCAAACGGTATGCATATTTGTGGAAAGATATCAGTGATTACATTCCATTTTTGGCACGAAATAAATATCGTGATTTTCAAAGACGATATTTCATTTGTGTGTGTGTCTGCTATGCTCACTCAAATTCCACTTCACTGAATAAATAACATCAACATTGTTCGATGTAATTTTTTTTTTTTTTTAAGAAATATTTTGTCGGTGTCTCGACCGAAATTAATGCCTTTGGGTCAAATTTGGTTTGGCAATTTTTCCTTTTCTTTTGCCATTTCAAATTGGTTGATGAGATGCAAAGTCATAAATTGTTCAACATGAACTCAATTTTCAAAAGTTCGTCGAATTTGTTCGATTTGAATGAAGTGAAACCACATTAAATACCACAAACGAATCAAGAATAACAAATTGAAATGAAACCAAACCAAACCAAACCAAACCAAACCATCAAAATCAAACAAAGTGGATAAGATTAAGAGGCGAAAAATTTAGTGAAAACCACTTTGAATGAAATCGAAAATGGAAATCCATTTGCCGAAATGAAATAAATGCCAGAAGACAATGAAACATGGACCAAAATGAACACAAATCTAAATGAACATGTGCTTCGATCATTTGGTTGTCGACAAAACCATTTTGGGTGGATTTTTAACTGCAGTAGATTAAATTTTAAATGAAATTCATTTGGAGTAAAATGAGTGTACTAATGAAATGAACTAAACTAACGGTGGAAAAGTGTGTTTGAATTTGGTTTGGCTTTGTTTTCTTTTTTTTTTGGTTGTTCTTTATACACAAAGTGGGAAACTTGAGATATTCTGCAAAAGTTAGATGTTTACTTGGACGCTCTACTTTGTCATGTACGACTCTACTAGTGCTCTACTAGTGTTGTCAAAGTTCTACGGTTTCTCAATGTTTTACGGTTTCTCAATGTTTTGACATCATATTTATAATTGCTTTGTGTTTTCTTTCTTTTTTTTGATTCAAACAATGCAAGTCTCAGTTCAACATCTGCTCTTTATTTTTATTAATTATGAAATGGTTGCAATTGTGTTTTCATTTAATTTCATTTCGTACAAAGATTTTTCGAACAAGAAAACCGAAATCGTGCAAGTCCTTTTTAGTCATTTGTAATTGTATTTCATTCGGAAATAATTTTCTTCTGTTAGTTTTAGCACACAGCACGTTTTCCACAAACTTTGTTTCGTATGAATGCCAAACTTTTTCCGTTGTGAATAACTTTTCCATGATGCATTGTTTTTCCATCTGGTTACCACGCTTCAAATTTCTTAAAGAAGGAAATTCACTTTTCAAAAAGAAAAATGTTTAACATGAAACATGAAACATGTAACCTGTAGAAAAGGCAAAGCCATTTTAAATGCTAGATTACAATAATTTCGCATACCAGCACTGTACAATAGAAACGTAAACGATTTATATCGATAAACATCAATATATGCTTATCGTGGATTATCAAATATTCATTTCGTGATTTTTCGATCATCTTCGTTAATATTCAAATGCCATTTTTTTTTTTTTTTTTTTTTTTTTTTCAAACAATTTCCAAATTTCTCTGTAACAGCAATCAAATAATAAATGCCTTAAATCCTTGTTAAATCCCAAGCAGGCTCAACACAAAATTATCCACTTTGAAAAAAAAAAGAAAATTATGATTGTTCAAAGTGCCGTTATCGTTTTCTATTTTCTTTTCTAGTCTGTCACGTTATTTGCCGCATTCATTTCGGTGCGTGTCGATATGATGTTCGGATTTCTTAAAAAACATAAATATTTATTTATTCCGAAAAAAAAATCTGATCAACTTTTGCGATTGTGTGTATGAGTTGAAAGCATACTTTACGAAATGGATGAATTCACATGCAAGAATATATTCAAAAACTGACTTTCAGAATAAATGTATAACTGTGTGAGTGTGACGCATGGAAACGAACAATGAAGAGTATTCGCGCATCTGAACATACAATGCGAACTATCGCAGTAAATATACTCGCCGATGTCCACTGGTTTAGCTACTGTGCGTCACACTCACACAGATATATAAATATTCTGAATTTCAGTTTTTGAATATATTCTTACGTCTGAATTCATTCATCTAAGCATAAGTATGGCTTGAAAAGTAATATAAAGCAAAAAAAAAAAAAATGAGAAGTTGTTACATCGTTACTTTGCTTTAAGAAATGCCCATAAATTTCATCACAATCTAAATAGGCAATATTTAATGTCAGGAAAGAATGTATAAACAAAATTCCAAATGGCCAGCTTTTCTTCGACTTGATTTTTGTTTGTTGTGCTACTTAGTTGATCGTTTGAATTCTGTACGAGTCGTCTCGTAAGCGGAATAAAAATTTAAATGGGCTGCAATTTTTTTTGTGTCGACACTTTGGGTGTTTTTTTTCTTCTTTTTTTTTATCGAAGAAATTGTTGGCCAGTAGTGCATATTAATTCGGTAGTCGAACGACCAAAGAAATAGCAGAGACAAGTTTTGTGTCTCCAGTGCATAAATTAAATTCAAATCACGTACGCGCACTGTTTTCTCAATTGGAAAAACTTGAAAAATTTCGGCAACGTCAAAGTTTCTTCAGTGCACAAGACACCGACTTTGCGACAGATTATGTTCCATATTGTAGAAGACAAAACGTAAGAATATGGTTTGGTTAAATTCAGTACAGATGGACAAACACATGTTTTTGGAACTATTTAACCGGAACAAACAAACGGCAAAGCAACAATTTATCTGCATTATTTTTTTTTTTTTTTTTTTTTTTTTTGTGAATGAAATAAACGAAACCAAAGTTGATATCCACAGACCATCTATTTTGTCTCGTGATGCGGTAGAATGATGTGAGACAACTAGAAGTATTTCAAAGATCAACACAAACATTTTACCCACACTACGAATTCGAAGAAAAAACAACACGAACATTTTACTACGAAAAGTAAACCAAATTTAAAACTTAACTACCAAGGCACAATAGCAAACGGACGATAGTTTGAAAGATTGATTGGACGTAGAGAAGTAGCAGAAACAAAAGTTTACGGACAAGTTGAGTTTTTAGGTGAAGTTTTTTAAGATGACTGTTCTGGTATTCAGAAATCTTTTAAGATCGATGCAAAGTATTTTATACAATCTGAATGCATTTATATTAAATTGACGGTGAATGAGAAAACATTGGAAAAACTTTTTCGATGCCAAGAAGTTGATATAGTGAATCTATATGAGTGTAGTGTCATGCGAACGGAATTTGGTACACCGAATGAAACATACAGAGAAGGAGAAAGAGAGAGAGAGAAAGAGAGAAAGAGAGAAATAGAAAGAGAAAGAGAAAGAGAAAGAGAAAGAGAGAAAGAGAGAGAGAGAGAGAGAGAGAGAGAGAGAGAGAGAGAGAGAGAGAGAAAGAGAGATGAAAAAAGAAGCAGAGACACAAAACAAACACACAGGTTACTTACTAGCTTGAGCACAAGGGAAAAATTAAATTGAAAATCATGACTGTAATTCAAAGTTGTCAACAGTGCAGCACTCTTAATAAGAATCGATTACTTCGAATGTTATCTTATGTTGTAAGTTTGAAAATGCTACTGCAATGAAAATCGCTTCAGGCAAATATCGCAAAATGAATTGATGACACAAAAACACAAGCAATTCAACGAAAAACAAAGGACCCACACATCAACGACAATCTAATTGATTTCGAACTGATGTTTAACTTCGAAATTGAATTTTCTCGATTTGTTTTTGCTTCAAATGAATTGGCTAATTAAATTGGAAACTGTTTTGGGGTGGGGAAAATTGCACTTACCTTGAACAAATTTCAGGTGAAATACTAAAATAAATACGGCTATTCCATTCGAAATGTACATCAAGATTTGTTAGTGCTGTGTGCTGAGAATGTATTGAATGAATCGGCTTAAAATGCCGATTAGCATGTATCGCTTTGACGCGACAATTATTTATCCAATTAGATGATGTGATGCGTTGAGCGTGTGCTCTTACAAATAACAATTGATTCTTATCAATATAATGTTGATAATTTGATGATGGTAATTTTTTTCGCCAATTCAATTCGTTTACACCAAATGATTTGTTGTTGTGTTTTTCCACAAAATTTCTCTGTTTCATATAATTATCACTGATGTCGATTTTTATTGTCGATGACGTTGCTCTCATTACACTATCACACATCATATTTTCATCGGTATTTTCCGTGCTATATGTCTGTTATTATTCTTGTATTTCATATTTTTCGTTTACTGTTTCGATTTTGATATTGAATTGGTTAATATCGTTGTTTGTAAGATTTCTTTATTCGTGTGCCATGAACATTGTGAAAAGTCACAACATGATGTTTTAATTGGCCTGCATTTTTTTCACAAACAGTTAAGAGACAGAAAGAGTGAATGAAAAAAAAAAGTGAATCATTTGATAAATGTAGCAAACGACCGAACATTCACAACAAATTATTGTTTTCTATCATTTGGTTTTACACTCAGTAATTTCACGTAAAATATTTTCCAGTGTGTCTTCAGTGGCAAATAAATTGTTAACCATAATGAACAAACGACCGAACGACCAACCGACCCATCGACCGAATGAGAGTCACACAATGAGTTAAACACACACAAAAAAAGAAGAAGAATGAAAAATAAAAAAAAATATATAGAACACACCAAGTGCAAATTGTTTTTGCTGCGTAAAGATTGGTATCACAAATCTAAATGGTTAGAAACACTGAGTTGATGGTGTATAACACACGTGAGCACACGGCGTACATAATTGGCACACTATGCCATGCAATGGAAATTTTGTCCAGCGAACGTGTTTACCTAGCTATACACCCGACTTCAAGCGCACACAATTCAATTTCAGTTTGGGTTGGATCGTTTGTATGTTTTTTTCTTCCTTTCTTTCTTTTTTTTCTTTTTTTTCCTTTTTCAATTTTTTCCAATCTCTCTCACTCTTGCATTCGTGCGCGTGTATTTGCTATTTGTATTTTTATCGTAGCACGGAAACAATATTGTTTAATGATCGCAGCAACACGTTCAATGCAAACATTCGTCGAACAATCGTTGTTAAAGCAATTGGTCACCACGACATGTGTCCAAGTTCATGTCGTTTATTTTTTTTTTTTTTTTTTTCGCTTCTTTTGCTCTATCTCACGTTTTCTCTCTCACACGCTTTTACTCGTTGTGTTCAGTCTCACACTCTCTGTTCACTGTTTTCAAAGTCTCTATATCAGCGGTTTTTATGTGCGTACCTAATTGTGTAACGGTTAGCAGGCGAATAGTGGCGGTTTTATATATAACCGACGACACAATTCACTCGATGTTGTCATTGTTTTTATTGGTCCTATGAGAGCTTTTTGTTCACTTAGTTTATTATTACTTATTACATACTTTTTACGAAGTTGAAATCTTCACTTGTTATCGCTTTTTATCGTTATTTTTTCCGACTTTCTCTGGTCGTTGGTTTTTTTTTTTTTTCTTTTGCTTTCTTTGTCACTTTCTCTCCGTCTATGTCTCTTTGAATCTCTCAATTCAATAGACTTTTGTTTTTACGACTGTTGATGCATCAAATTTACGATGGTGTTCAACACAAATCTGATAATCAACATAATAACAATGTAATAAAATGTGATTGGAAATTCATCATGAAAATTATTGTAACAAACAATAAATTTAAATGAATTCAATTAAAATTTAATATTATTTTTTTTTTTTTATTCATTCACAATCGTATTATTTATTAGCCATTGTTACGAGTTGTAAATCGATGTTGTTCTAATATGTTTGTAATGAGCATCGATGTGACTTATTGCCGGATAAAAAAAGAAGTCCATTGAGAAAAATGAAGCCAATATTTGCAAACGAATGAGATATTACATTAAAAATATTTTGCATTTTTCACTATGCTATGGAAAATTGCCAAGCGCAATACGATCAAAAATGTTGGCACATTTATACGTGTATTTTAGCCAGCATATCATTAATCACAGAACGATGCAAAAAACACAACCAAAGTAAATGATGATTTGCATCGAAATGTGATCGCTGTTATTGTATTCAGTCGGTGTGTGTGTGTGTACTGTTTTTTTTTTTGCCATGTCAGTCTGTCAAAAGTCGAGACAAAGCAGATAAGGCATCAGTACACAAACCATTCAAACAGACTCTATTGCAGACTCCAGGTGGTGTGTCGACAAACCATTTTGAATGAAAATAGCTTAAAAATGTCACGAACGAAAAATAAATCATTTTCAGTGATGATTTGTTATCTTTGGTCATTGGCTTAACACATTCACACACTTACAAGGGCAATGGGTCATTGCTGATGTCTAAATAAGCGAAAAAATTCATTTCTCAAACGCTTTAAATTATTCAATAATTTTCCCAAATAACAGATAATTTAAATATTATATCGAACAATGTATACAAGTCTGAGAGACTTTTGTCTGGTTTTTTTAAAAAATTATCCACATATTATTAATAAATTATCTAATAATAATAGGAAAGAATCAAAGGGACAACTTTAACAGCAACTTGTATTTGGAAATAATAGCAATTTGTTTTTTGGAAAACTTTGCTTTGTATTGATTTTCTTCTTGAATTACGTTATTTTTGATCTCTTTCAACAAAATTCAAAGTTATTTCTCGAAACGAGACAAAACTAAACATAATCAGACTCATTTTTATTATGATTTAATAAAATGTTGAAAACTTTTTGAATTTAAAATTGAAAATTAGAAATTGTCAACAGCATACTCAATTTAATAATATGAAAATTGGTCATAATAATGACATTTGGTTTGAATAAACCGGCAAGAACATAAGAGGGACACATTAAATATTTATAAATACAAGAGGGACCACGATTATTGTTAGCTAACAGTTTAAAACTTTCAATTGGTTCACAATTCAAGACTCTCTGTTTAGGTTGACTGTTTCGCGAGACAATTTGTATTGAAAAATAGAATGCTTTTGAAAAATCACACAAATTGTTGATATTTTTCCATCACTCAAGCAAATGATATTCCATCGCAAACATACTGAAAATTTAAAAATGGAACTTTTACTTTGAACATTAAACCATAAATCCATTATGGATTATCCATTCTGTTTGAAGCTTAAATATTTATTCAAATCAAATTCTAAGTATTGAATATTTGCATTGCAAAATGCAATTCAATATTTGGCAAAATGTTATTAAGCTTTTTCCTTTGCCTGTTTATTCAAGTGAGAACGAAAATTTTCATTAAATTCACTGTTACCATGTAATTCAAACTAATTTCCAAAACGATTTTTTTTTTTTGCATGTTCCTGATGACTTCTAGTGCACCTGTCAATATCAGATAAAGTAATTAAGTTGCTTTCAATCAATGGTGCTTGTACAAATTGAAATCAATCAGCTCATTCAACTGTTGAAATCGATAAATTTCTGAAATTATTGTTTATACATTGATGCAGTAGGTAGGCAATAAATGAAAATACAGTAAAATGTATTTTGTTAAAGCATCCGTAAATACAGTACATAATTGGTAAATTTCAAAAATCTCAAACGAGAAATTCGGTGCTTATTTACCTCGGTATATACATATATATATATATATCGATGTATGTTTCAAAGAAGAAATTTGACTTTTCCTTTCTCGAATTGAGTTTAATGGAGTAAATGTCAAAAGGTGATGCTCATAGGCATATGTAGCAAGTATTAAGTAAATAAAAGCACTATTGATTGAAATTAAGCTTGATTTGGTATTAACATTCAAAGTGAAACTACTTCACATCATACAATTAACATCATTTGAGTATCGTCAATTTTAAATGCATTTTGTTTGGGAAAGCAAAAACAGTTGAGTTTAAGATGCCTGTTTATTATGACCACTGAAGTAAATATAATTTTTTTTTTTTTTTTGGGTTATCGCAACAGGTACACCTACACATATGAACATCAAATCGAATCAAATCGTTCACAAAAGATTAAATTCATACATGCCAATAAAAATGTTTAAACAGTTAGACATCAAACTATGCACAATAAATCCCTTTTATGAGAAAAAACCATTTATTTTTTCTCTCTCTCTCTCTCTCCCTTCATTTTCTTATTAAAATATATTTTGATTTGGCCATATTTTTTTTCATTTCAAACGGGAAAAATTTGTATGCAAAATATAGACCCAAAGACCTCTTTGAATAAAATCTTATGACTTATTTATCACTCAAATATAAATCCAACACATATATTTCTTTCTACTTCAATGAAGCAAATATGAACGCCAATTTTTCATTATTTCTAACCGCTTTTGGTTTGAATAAATTGCAATTTGGAGAAGAAGAAGAAAAAAAAGAAAAAAAAAAAATAAAAATGGCTTGGTTTCCAGTTTTGCAAAAAATTTACTTGAATAAATAGACGAAAAAAAAAAAATGAATACTTTTTATACGAATAAATTACACCGCACACGATCGATTTTCAATGGATTCTGATTTTGGATACAATTTTTTCTTTTTTTTTTTTCTGGCAAAATTTTTCGACACATATGAAAAACACACTGAATATTACGATATACAGCACAAACGATAAAATGATGCGAATAGTACGCTGTCGCATTTACGACTGGCCAAAATGATGCCATGTAGTCTAACTTTTTACATATATCACAAGCTCTTATGTTCTTATTTTCCTGTTTTTTACTTTTTTTTTTCTAGTCTCTGCATAGGCACCATCCAATTTGTACGATGTTCTCTTGAATAGCAATACATTCATACAATGTACTCGCACAACGATGCTGCATCGAAGGGGAAAACACATTTTGTCCCCATATACCATATTTTTTGCTGGAATTGAAATCAAGTTCCACACAATCATTGGAAATATGGATAAAATTCTCCTTTCATCACACACCCTCCGTTTCATCATTTTCTCCATATTTTTACATCACGAGCGTGAATATTCTGTATTTTAAGCACGTACACATGAAGAAAGCATCAAATCTACCGGCGATTTGATATTTAAATAAAAGTATTTTTTCGATTGAAACCTAGGACAAGATTCATTTTATTGTGGTTGCTAAGTGAACAACAATTGAATCACACATTTAAACCGTTTTGAAGAAAATATTCACATAAAATCTTATTTTTAGATTAATTTATAAAATAAATAAAAATTGCCTGAAAATTTGCTCCAGAATGTTCTTGAATTGGAATGTGGCTGAAATGTAAACAATTCTGGTGATCGAGGAAAAAAAAATTGGATGCACTTCTTTTACAATCTTTTATTATTAAATTCAATCGCATGACCTTTGACAATTTGTCACGACATTCCAAACACGTCATCCATTTCACTTTTCTAATCGTGATGATGCTGAACTGAACTCTTATGCTATGATGATAGTTAGTCTGTTTGTTTGTTTTTCTTTTTTTTTTTTTTTTGGTTTCGACTGCGCTTTCCTTCACGCTACAAATCGAAATCGAAAGTTAGTCAACTGTTTTGCTTGCACGAAAAAATGCATTCGTTTCCGATTTTCCGCTCTGAAAAATTTGTAAACTGCAACAAAGTTTATTTACTTACAATTTTAGTGCATTTGCACTTTTAAAAAGTTGCATCGACCACATCGATTTTCTTTTATTTTATTCATTTTTCCCAAATGAATTAGTATTGTGACTGTTGAAGCCCTTTGCAATCAGAAATATTTGTGTAACTGTGTTTGGTTTTTTTTTTTACATGTAAAATTTGATTTCCATACTGAAAGTAATGCAATCCAATTAAAATGTTCGATTTTTACCAATGCGACAGCCAATTCACTACAACTACATTTTTTCAAAAAGAAAAAAAAAAAAAAAAAAAAAAATGGATAAAATGATGTTCCCAGTTCCAAAGAATTTTTTTTTTTGTTCAGCATTTTATTTTTTTCCTTTGCAAACTGTTAAATGAGCATTTTCTCGATAAATGAACTAGATTTTGTTGTTTATTGATACATATCAAATATGGTTCAATTCAAGCTTTTGAATTATACCGAGAATCTGAAATGCTGTGAATGTTATTGGATTGGGTAATCAGACATTGATGTTGTGTGCTTTGGCAATTTTGTAAATGTTTATGAACTGTGAATCAAATGAATCCGATGAACTGTATTGAAATTATACAGGTATTGATCTGTCTATTACGATTAGTTGGAATGTTTGAAATTTGGCACAAACATTTGTAAAATGCGATGGTTATTAACTGATAATAATCTCTTTAACGTATTCATGGCGCGTCAATATCATCATACAATTCAGTCATCTGTCTAATTAGTGTGTCTATGTGTGTTTTTGTTTAAGTAACAAATAATCGAAATGATGCATCCCCAATGCTGTTCAACTGTGGAGGATTGACTTTAATTTGGTAAGACAAAAGCGGTCGCATAACTAATTGAAGGATTGTGTTTGTGTCACTGTTGTTGAATGTGACAACAGCGCGGCATGCAGTGAGTTGTACACCAGTGATAAGTGATATCGATGAATGACTGCGGTGCGACACCAGATTATCAGGTTTAATGGCTCAAAAAAAAAAATATAAACATATTAGACACGATTCGATTCGATTCAAAGCATTTGATGTTCGTTTATCGAACGAAACAAGCCGATTCAACTGATGAATAATTGCAAGATTTTCGACGATGCCAAAAAAGAAAAAAAAAGTTCTTCTCTTGCTTACTCAATATTTACTCTTGAATTAAGCACCGGAATGTGATGTTGTGCTTATGAGAATTTATGGATGTATGAAGCATGCCATTAGTGATGATTTCACTGAGGTGCAAATGTGGCAATAGACGGTGTATATCTGCTGCTGCTGATAACTTACATTTAACCAAATGGGGCGCATTTATTTATGTAAATTGCAATATTAAATATTCATTTAGTTCGGCGATATTAGCGATATATTGGCATTTTCTATTTTTCTCTCTTTATTTTTTTTTTTTTTTTTTTTTTGTAGCTCGTCGCAACATTCGTTCTAGCTAAATCATCGAATCAGGACGCAGTCGGTTTCAAGCTGGCAAATATTTCATTCTTTCAAAAATGTTTTATCCATTTTTTTTTTCGCCACCATTTTTCTCGTTTCATTCGTACATTTTGTTTATCGCTATGTATTACTATAGATGTAGCCTCATTTTTCAGCATTTTCGATAGAAACTTCATTTACATTACAAATTGTTTTAAGCATCGCGTATTTTTTTTTTTTCTTTCTTTTTTTGTCTTTGTTTTCTCTCTTTTTTAGAAAGAGAAATTGAGAGAATGACGCTTTATTTCGCTTTTCACTTCCGAATTGAATTCACGGCACACTAACACACACTCACACACACACACACACCGTGCTCGTGCTGTTATTTATCCTGTAAATTTAACTGGAATTGTAAACTTTTTCTCACGGAATTACGAAAATAAGCGTGTTGCATACATAAAACAACTAGAATAATAATGCATACACACATATTGCTGAATTGGCAAATACAAAAGTTGTTAAATTTTCATTTCTTTTCATGGGAGCTGCAATCTGTTGAGATTTTGCTTTTATGTATAACCATAAAGTCTCTTGTCTTTATCAAAAACTGGTTCAGATTTACATTGGTTTTGCGTTTTGTTTTGTTTGATTTTTTTTGTTTTTTTTTTTTTGTTTTTTGGTTTTTTGGTTTCTTGTTGTTCACTCGCATTTGCTCTTTAAAACAGCCAACTCAGAAAGTGAATTAACATTGCTCTAATTAAATAGTTTCTGGCAGACGAAATATGCATTACATAACACTCAACGGGAAATTATAAATAACGAACAAAACAAAGCCAAAACGTAGCAAAATTAGCAAAATGAATGCATTACACATACAAACACACACCGAAAATACTCACCAATTCAGATTCGGGTTTTTTTCTATTTTTTTTTTTTTTTCTTTTTTTTTGCTTGTTTTTTTTCACGTTTTCTTTCATCAGCGCCAACAATCGGCCCGCACGCAGATGAATCCTGTTACGATGAAAACTACTTGGCGAAGAAATATTTTGCTGTAAAACCATAAAAGTTTTATGTTGACTACTTGGCAAAGAAAACGTGCTGATAAGCGCACTTTTCACCATTCAAAAGAAAACTTTTCGCTACAAAATTCACAGTTTTATGTTTATCACGCCTCCCGTGTAGCCCTAATAACTTATTTACATAAAGGTAGTGCTTTGTTTAAATTTGCGAGCAAAAGTTTTTACCATACAAATCGGCCAAACTATTTCAAAGAATTTATTTTCACTCTTTCATGCATTTTTACTTCATTTTCTCTCGTTCGGTTGATAAAATTATAGCGAAAATTTTAAAATTCATTCAATTTCAAACAAAACATACAGTGTAAACTACACCCATGTCGAAACATTCCTGTGAATTCGATTGGAGAAAATATTTGAAGCGATTTTCTCTCTTTCTCACTTTCTCACTTTCTCTCTTTCTCTCTTTCTCTCTCTCTCTCTCTTTCTCTCTCTCTCTCTCTCTCTCTCTCTCTTGCTTTCTCTTGCTTTCTTTCTCTCTCTTCTTTCTTTCTCTCTCTCTCTCTCTCTCTCTCTCTCTCTCTCTCTCTTTCTCTTTCTCTTTCTCTTACGCTTTCTTTTGAAACTTTTGTATGTCAAAAAATCGCAAGTATGCTCAAGAAATCAAAAAATCATCAGAAATACGAGAAAGTAAATTAATATGCATAGCTTCTTGTGTTCGATTTTTCAGGAATGTGCATATTAATTAAATAATTTCATTTAAAATTCACCGGAATAACTTGACTTGACTTGTAGCCTGACCGAATCAGTTGGCTTTAATAATAATATAATTTTGCACTTAATCACAGTCTTAATGTATATAAAATATGGTATTTGATGACCATTCATTTTGTTCTCAGTGAATGATTCACAGTAATAATTTTTAATGAGTTATTCATTTGAATTGTTTAAATCTGCGCCATATTTGTACAGTTGATGTTGAACAAAAAACAGCGAAAGAAACGACGGAATAATAGTCAATTATATAAAAGACAAAAAAAAAAAAAAAAAAACAAGGAAGCAACACTTGTTTATGGATAAAGAGCACGGTATTTTCGATGTAAAAATATTTGTGCGCCATATGATAATTTATTAAAATGATTTATTGTGAATATATTTATGATGATAGAGTTTAAAATGTGAAGGAAATTAACAACTTTGTAAAAGTCATAAATTATTGAATTACACAGATGAAAAATACTTTTTGATGGTGTAATCAGTTGAATATCTGTATGGCAAATTTCATATTTATCTTATTCTAATGAAAGAAAATAAAATATGCGAACGAGCCAATTAATCATAGGGAAATCTGTTGAAGTATAATACTTTTGATCCGAGGGGATAATGATGATTTGAATATCATTAATTTTTTTTTTTTTTTTTTTTTCTTGATTCGCGCCATTTTCCGGGTAAAAGTGTCACACATGTTAGCACGCGTGGTGATAAATTGACGAAAATTACATTGCTTTAATAACAACAGAAATCACACATAATCGAAATCATCATTTTAAATTAATTAGCCAGTTGCCATCGCATTTAAATAGTTTTTGTTTTCAAGAAATTCCATTTTCTAGAAAATTTCATCAATTTCAAGGAAACAAAAACAAAGATTGACAGTTGTGAGGTTTTCGGTTCATTTATGTTATGACGATAACCATCATCAACATTTGATTCTTGGGACAATTATTATTATTATCAACACAGCACACAGTGAATTCGAAATTTTGTTGTTTTGATGAAATAACAAATTGACATCCGTTAAGTATTTGCTTAGCCATTCTTTGGGCTTTGATACAAATAAATAAACAATAAAATGTTGCTTGTTCCAGGAATTCAATTATTTACTTTTCACAAAAATTCCCAACGGCATTTAAATAGATGTTTGTTTGCATTTTGGCAAACCAACATCGAAGTGAGTAACTATTTGCACATTTTGGACGCACCGCCCTCCCTTCCCTCATCAAAATTCATTCATTTCCATTCATTTAATATCATCACATACATACAATCATATATTACTGTGACGCAAACAATATGACGCATTCAATTGCTTTTTTTGTCTGTGACATGAATAATTTTCACCATTGTAGAGACTTTTATTCAATACATTTCATAAATGCTTCAATCAACATTCAATGAAAATTATTGAAAAGTTTGCCTTGTATTTTATTAATGATAATGCTGATGTTTAACAATGATTCACATATTTTGAATGTCAAATTGATTGAAATACACGATGTGATGGCATGTGATATTATTTAAATGAATGCTTGAAATATGCTTTTTCACAACGAACTTGGTTGACATATTATTATTTGTCCAACATAAAAAAAAAAGTATGCTCCAACAAGTTTCCTCGTTATTTAACTATGAACAAAGGGGATATTGCACTTGAAAAATACTTCAAGATTTTCAGACTTTTGTCCAAGAAATCTTGTCTTTTTGCTTTTGTCGGAGAAATTCAGAAAAGAAATCGTCTCGAAACATTCGAGTTTCGAACAAAAGCAATGCGACACTGACTATTTTGTCTGGCATTCAAATTGTCCAGTTTCAATAGCATTCTAAGCTTTCAAACCTTTTCACAGTCATCATTTTCTAGTGGTCGTGTCTCTTTTCTTTTTTTATTCGAAGTTTGTCAAGCAAATATTTACAATTTATAATGAGATATTTACGATATTTTTGCCGCTTCCTTTTAATTTATGATTTTTCTTCATAAAATATTTAACTTTGTTTCTGTTGAGGAAAGAAATAATAGGGTCGGAAGCTGCGTGAAATATTATCGAGCTTCAACTAACGTGTATATTGAATTTTTCAATTCAACAAGACTATAAAATAAACAGCAAAAATGGTTCAACTATTGAACGTTCAAAGGAAAAGCAAAAAAATGTGCTTTTTGACGAACATTTTGACTTTATATATTAAAGAAATTCTTTCTCAACATTTTTCTAGAAAACATTTCATGCTGATTTAACGGGGAATTTTCGCACTCATTTTCACATATTTCTAGTAGAAAATCCATTAAATTAGGTTGAACTTCAATTAATTGGGTTATGTTTCTCTCTTTCTCTCTCTCTCGCTCTCTCTCTCTTTCTCTCTCTCTCTCTCTCTCTCTCTCTCTCGCTCTCTCTCTCGCTCTATCTCTCTCCAGACTCCCTCTCTCCAGAGTCTCCCGTTAGGCATGAGAATTTGATTTGGCTTTGGTGTTGAAGAACTTTTTTTTAGCTAAAAATAAAATGAAAATCTTTCCAAGAAAATGAAATCATCACTGTTTTTCAGCATATTGAATTTTTCGGCAGCATTTTGAACATGATCACTTTATGTTTTAAGTTGTTTGAGAGTAATATGGAATTCATATATGTGGCTTGTGTTAATAATGCACCTAATTACAGGTATATCGATGTAAATGAGTGTAATAAATGTCTCAAAAGGAAAGAAAATTCGGGTGTAAAAACTTCATCAATTTCTATGATGTTAAAACAGCATGCATCAATTTATTATCGAATTAAAATCACCTTAAAATCGCTTTCATTGCTTCCACATTCATTCTAGTTTTCTCTTTTATTCTCATCCATGATACGATTCCGCTTCTTTTGTACAGTTCTACATCTTATCACATTTTCGCTCCTATTCCCATATTATTCAACATAAATTGTAAACCACACAACCATTTTCACCGGTGAACAAGACAAAAATTTCGTTTTCCGTCAAGACTTTTTAATTAATATTATCATAGAGCGTTCCATAAATTTTCCGTGGACTTCTTAATTAAATAACTTTCATGAAGCCCCCGTTTGACGTACATTAAAGAATAGCGGCAACCATACAAAAGCCGTATAAACACGGGTAAATCGAGACCGTGTGCTATATTTCATCATGACTTTGTCTTCATCTCTATTTCTCTCTCTTTCTCTCTCTCTCTCTCTCTCTCTCTTTCTCTCTCTCTCTCTCTCTCTCTCTCTCTTTCTCTCTCTC
Organism: Resseliella maxima; assembly: GCA_029041755.1. NCBI lineage: Eukaryota > Metazoa > Arthropoda > Insecta > Diptera > Cecidomyiidae > Resseliella > Resseliella maxima. The sequence goes on from JAQOWM010000747.1 coordinate 540,563, forward strand.
TTTCTCTCTCTCTCCTTCTCTCTCCCTCCCTCTCTCTCTCCTTATCAAAAGAAAGAAAATAAAAAAAAATAATTATAAAATGAATTGGAGCATCTTGTTCGCTGAACAAACAACTATTACTACCCTTAAAGACAAGCAATGCTGTGGCTTCTCTCGATCAATTCAAACATTATTATGTGTACACTTCACACTGTACACAGTATTCAACGTATTGAATAATTACTTATCAGTTAATGTGGTTAATTATTACAGACGAAAAGGCATTTGGTTTTGATTAATGATTCGTAGACATTGAAGTTTTACCACTTGAAAAGGGAACTTTCACCATTTTATGTTATATTTATGGGAAATCAGCTGTTTGAATGACTAAAATTACTATGAAATATTCGACAAAGAATTGGTGACATTCATTTATATATGGTGTATATATGACTGGTGCGACGGCGGCACCAGCCATAGATATTGAATGCTTTTGTTCAGGTACAGAAACTCGTACGATTTTCGTCTGGTCGCGTTATAAATAATACGTTTATTTTTAACAATAACAAATATAACATTGTTATGTTTGAAATTTGAACCATTGAAAAATACAATTCACTTGAAATAAAAAAATCACCATTTCATCGAGTTAATACTTTTTTGGGTAATGGAAAACGTCCATTTTCATTGTTTCAATTATAATTTTCCACTAAATGGTACTATTTTATTTGGTTGGACATACCATAATGGAAGTTTAAATTGAATCCCATTACAATTATATTTACAACTGTATGTTTTCAGCAAAAATAAATGCGGAAAAAAATACAGTTAGTTAAATCAATGCAAACAAATCTGTTTATTAGTTGCTGGAATAATTGTTGATATGTGTGCATTATAAACATAATTCGAAAACAACCATTTAATTTTCATAGTTTTAATCAAAACTATATATATTGCATTTTTAATGAATAAAATATAAATTGGTTTGTAGTTTTTGCTTATATTTATGTTCGCATTAAATCATTTTCAAATATCAGATGTGTTGCTGTTGTTATTTAAACAAATGAAATACATTTCATCATAATTTTGAATCATTTTACTTAGATAGATTAATACATCGAATTTGGACCATGTAAATTTAACTATTAGTTTATTGAACTTGTTTGTGCAATCAGAAATCCGGTTTTACATATGTTTTGTGCGAATATAAAAATAGCCAATGAAATTAAATGGTTACAATTATGGATTCTACTTAACAGAATTATGAACAAACTATTTTGTTTTGTTATTTTCATAGAACTACGAAGATTTCATTGATATTCTCTGTTTTTTCGTCATATTACATTTGTTATTTATATAATATGTGAAACATATTTCGACTTTTAAATATTTACTTATTTTTTTCTTATTTTGACCACATATTATAATCCAACCTAAAATCAATTTATAAAAAAAAAAAAAAATTGGTCACAAATGAATGTTAAACAAACTATTAAAAGAATATTCAGAGCATTTTAATAATTAACTAGAACACTTGATTAGTATTTAAGTGCGTTTGTTTTGAACATTTTCAAAACAGATAGTAAAAGTAATAAAAAGACTTGTTGCGCCATTGAAATAATCTAAAATGTTCAAGATATTGATTTTATTCAGTGTCTCTATTCATTGTGTGGTAAATGGAAATAACTAAATTTATTGAATATTATTTGTGAAAATTATTATGAGAGAATTCAAATAATTTCAGATTTCATCTTATTGTGGATCATCATCATCATCATCGTCATTGCATTGTCGTCCAAAACTAACAAGAGTTAATGCACCCGAAGCTAGTTTTGCGATTGCTTTAATTTGGGATGATTGCACACAAAGTTTATATTATGTTGATTATTATACATCAGGCACTAAACCATCTATATTCCGTTATGATGTTGAAGAAGATAAAACATATAGTGCATATATCATAGGACAATCATCACCAACATTTATTTTACCAATGAATTCTGAATGCAATCAAAGTAAAAATCAATTTGCTATTGGTATTGCTAATTACACTTCAATGATTGAATGGGATGGAAAATCATCAACTGCTAATATCATAAAAAATATTATTGGTATCGAGGAAAATGATCCAGCCACCGTTGTTGCTGTTTCGCGACAAAGTGAAAATGGTGTTTTTTTTACAGGTTCATTTGATGTCTTATTATGTAACGGTCCAACCAATGCATCTGTTTATTCATATACAAAACAGAGAGGTTTAAAACAACTTTTTAGCGGTGTACGTGGTACAACTGGAATGGCTTTTGATAAAAATGCAAAAAAATTTTATCACGTTGAAGGTTGTTCACCAGTTATTGCTGGATTTCGAGCTGAGGCTAATGGCAATATTTGTATGTTTTAAAAATGATTTTTTTTTTTTTTTTCGAATTTCGTTTAATGATTATGAAATGTAAATTGAATTTTATTCGAATTGATAAAGGTGATGGTGAAATTGTATATGACTTTAGTAATTTAACCAAAAATAATCCCTATCCTTTGGAAACCGATTCGGATGGATTACTTTACACAGGCATTTATGGTGATGGTTCTATTTGGAGGATTGATCCAATGTAAAATATTGAAATTAAATAATGATTCAATGAGAAATGTTAAAATTTATCTAATCAATATCTGTTTTCAGATTAAATACTGCTGAAAAGATTGCTAATTTACCGGTGCCAGCAATTGGTGGACTTGCATTTGGTGGTCGAAATAGAGATATATTATTCGCCACAGCTGGATCAAATTTATTCGATTTGACATCAGTATCAATTAAACAAACTACATCAGATGGAACTTCACTTTATAAAATTACAGGCTTGGGAGCAAAAGGACGCAAATATCATCGAGTTATCTTTTGATTCATTTAAAACTGTAAATTGTAAACAGAAAATGCAAAAATACAAACATCGACAAAACATCAATAAATATGTAAAAATTTTTGAAAAATTTTGAAGTGAATTTCAAGCATTTCAAAAGAGAGTTCTTCGTACATTAGGAACCATCACATAATACGAACCATCGATTTTGTTATTATTTGCGAAATAAATATTACAATTTGTATAAATATTATTCGTTGACCGTATTACTTTTGTTTTTGTTTACAGTTAAAATTTGCAATTAGTTAAGAAACATTAAGTCCACTTTTATTTGACCCACTTTGAAGTATTGAATTTATGAATGAATTTAGCAAAATCAAGTGATTTATGAAATTCAAATATAAATAAACAAATATTTAAAATAGTAGAGAAAATTAATTGCAAATGAATGTTAAACAAATCATTGAAGATTATTAAGATCATTGTAATAATAAACTAGAACATTTGAGCAGTATAAGAGCACGTCCATCTCTGATATTTTCACAATATATTGCAAAATTGCTTAAATTAGAATATTATATTAAATTATAATAAAGATTTGTCGTGCTAACGACATAATTTGAAATGTTAAAGATATTCATTTTGTTTAGTGTTCTCATTCATTGTGTGGTAAGTGGAAATGTTTGAATTTTTTTTTCTTTTTTTTTTCTTTTTTTTTCTGAATATATCAAGACTTATAACTTTCAAGATAATTACGGAAGAATTCAATTATTTTCAGATTTCATCTTATTGTGAATCATCATCAACACAATGTACACCAAAATTAACAAGAGTTAACGCACCTGAGGTTGGCGTTGCGGTTGGTTTAATTTGGGATGATTGTACGCAAAGTTTGTATTATGTTGATTTTTATGCAACAGCCACTAAACCGTCTTTATTCCGTTATGATGTTGACGAAGACAGAACATACAGTGCATATATTATCGGAAAATCAACGCCAACATTCATGCTACCAATTAATTCTGAATGCAATCAAAATAAAAATCAATTTGCTGTTGGTCTTTCTAATTATACTTCTTTGATCGAATGGGATGGAAAATCACCAACTGCGAATTTCATAAGAAATCTTTTTGGTGTCGAAGAAAATGATCCAACAACCGTTGTATCTATTGCACGGCAAAGTGAAAATGGTATTTTTTATACAGGATCTTACAAAACATCAGTCTGTAGTGCCGATCCTAATGCTTCTGCTTACTTGTACACACCTCAGAGAGGATTACAACAACTGTTTACTGGTGTACGAAGCACCACTGGACTAGCTTTTGATAAAGATGCAAAAAAGTTTTATCATGTTGACGCCTGTTCACCATTCATTACTGGATTCCAAGCTGAGGAAAATGGAGATATTTGTATGTTTTGAAAAGAAAAAATTCTTTGATATTTTCATAAACATTTTTTTAATGGAATATTTATTTATTGACAAAGGCAATGGTGAAATTATTTATGATTTCAGTAGTTTAGGTAATTTTTATTCAATTGTTAAATTATCCTTTTGTATAATTCATCATTATAATGTATGGTTTAGTTCACTTTATGTATTTCGGAAATTTTTAAAAACTTTTTAGTACCCAATCATTATCCTCAACCTTTGGAGAGTGATTCAAATGGATTACTTTACACCGGCATTTATGGTGATGGTTCAATTTGGAAAGTTGATCCAAAGTAAGTAGAAAATATAGGAAAAATTCATAATGATTTTCATTTAATGTGCGTTTTTTTTAGATTAAAATCGGCTAAACAAATTGGTAAATTACCGGTGCCGGCAATAGCTGGACTTGCATTTGGTGGACGAAATAGAGACATATTATTTGCCACAGCTGGATCAATATTAATTGATTTAATATCTGGAAAAGTTGCACAAACATCATCGGATGGAACTTCGCTTTATAAAATTACAGGTTTAGGAGTAAAAGGTCGTAAATTTGATCGAGTTAAAGTTTAATTTTCTAAAAAAAAAAAAAATAAAGAAAAATTTGATGAATTTTTGATGAAAATACTATTTTGATTATTTCTATCAATTATTAGCCGAAATATATGAGCTATTCTATCTGACTGTCTGTGTTAATATTCATGGAATCAAAAAAACACTCTTTTCATTTCAAAATCGTTTTCTATTTAGATTTTAGATGAAACAGTGATCTGAAAATTTTACTTTTTCATTGGCATAGTTTTTTTTTTATCATTCTTGAAAAAAACTGGCAACTTGTCCTAAAAAAATAAAAATAATCATAAATATTATTCGTTGACCATGATCAACATACATGTTTTGGACATTTGTTTTTGTTTATAGTTTAAATGCGCAATTAGTTAAGATAAAAAGTTTCAGCCTACGGTTTGATTACATAATTTTATGAATATTTATATGTGAAATTAATAAGATGAAATATGATTGATCAAATATTTAAAATAATAGGAAAAATTGGTCACAAATGAATGTTAAACAAATTGTTAAAGATTATTCAGATCAATAGAATAATTATCTAGATCATTTCGAATGTATTTAAAGGCCTTAAGGCTGATTGATGTTTTCACATCAGATAATAAAGTTGTTTAAGTAAAGATTGTTCATGCCAATGGAATAATTTGAAATGTTCAAAATATTCATTTTGTTAAGTGTTTTTATTCATTTTGTGGTAAGTAAAATGTTGTTTATATACAAACTTTAATCGGTGGACCAAAAACTAAGACAGAATTCAATTATTTTCAGAATTCATCTTATTGCGAATCATCATCAACACAATGTATTCCAAAACTAACAAGAGTTAATGCACCCGAAGTCGGTGTTGCGGTTAGTTTAATTTGGGATGATTGTACTCAAAGTTTGTATTATGTTGATTTTTATGCAACAGCCACTAAACCGTCTTTATTCCGTTATGATGTTGACGAAGACAGAACATACAGTGCATATATTATCGGTAAATCAACGCCAACATTCATGCTACCAATGAATTCTGAGTGCAATCAAAATAAAAATCAATTTGCTGTTGGTCTTTCTAATTATACTTCTTTGATCGAATGGGATGGAAAATCATCAACTGCGAATTTCATAAGAAATCTTTTTGGTGTTGAAGAAAATGATCCAAGCACGGTTATTGCTGTTTCGCGACAAAGTCAAAATGGAGTTTTTTACACCGGATCATTCAAATTATCATTATGTAGCGCCAATCCCAGTGCTTCTGTTTACTTGTACACACCTCAGAAAGGTTTACAAAAACTTTTCACCGGCGTACGAAGTACCACTGGATTAGCTTTTGATAATGATGCGGAAATGTTTTATCATGTTGACGCCTGTTCACCATTCATTACTGGATTTCAAGCTGAAGACAATGGAGATATTTGTATGTTTTAAAATAATAGCTCGATATTCACATATAGTTTTCTTATTGAAATATTTATTAATTAAGGCAATGGCGAAATTGTTTATGATTTTAGCAGTTTAGGTAATATTTCATGGCATTTATTTCAATTGTCTTCAAACATTTTTTATATTTTCTTTTGTTTTTTTTTTTTTTTTCAAATATTTTTGAATTTGTTGGCAAAACTTCAGTTCCTGGATATAAACCATTTGCTCTGGAGAGTGATTCAAAAGGATTGCTTTATACAGGCATCTATGGAGATGGTTCAATTTGGAAGGTTGATCCATTGTATGTGAAAAATAAGATTTATTTGAACATCGAAAATCGTCTAATTAATATTTATTTTCAGATCAAAATCGGCTAAACAAATTGTTAAATTACCGGTGCCAGCAATAGGTGGACTTGCATTTGGTGGCCGAAATAGAGACATATTATTCGCCGCAGCTGGATCATCTTTACTCGATACATTATCTGGAAAAATTGTGCAAACTACTTCAGATGGCACTTCGATTTATAAAATTACTGGCTTGGGAACAAAAGGACGCAAATATCATCGAGTTATAATTTAATAATCAGATAAATTATTTATTTTCGAACATATATGTATATTTTATTGAAGCAGTGATTTCTTTAAATATACAATTTTCACGTCAAATTTAATTGAAGATTATAATAGTTTTCCAGTGCTGCCAATTTATATGAAACACAACAATTTAGAAAATCGCAACATTTGTTGTGTTTTAAGCTTTCTAGACAGAATACATGGTCAGTCTAGTAGGTTTGTTCTCTCTCTCTCTCTCTCTCTCTCTCTCTCTCTCTCTCTCTCTCTCTCTCTCTCTCTCTCTCTCTCTCTCTCTCTCTCTCTCTCTCTCTCTTTCTTTCTCTCTCTCTCTCTCTGTGTGTGTGTAGCAAAATTTAAAACCAGAAAATACGATTTTGAATGAATTCATTGTTATTATTTGCAAAACAAATAAAAAAAAAAATCCGTTGACCATATTGTTTTTGTTTGTTTATATTTATAATTTGCACTTAATTAAGACACATTGTCAATTTTTAACCCACATTGAGTAATTAATTTTATGAATATTCATAGCAAACTATGAAATGGTCTATGAAATTCATAGAATAAAGTCTGATAAATAATAAAGTCTGTCAAATGTTTATAATATAATGCTAGAAAAAATTGGTCACAAATGAATGTTAAACAAATGATTAAAGATTATTAAGATCATTCTAATGATAAACTAGAGCAATTGAACGGTATTTAGAAGCGATTTATTTTTATATTTTTTTTATAATAGATAGTAAAATTGTTTGATTGAAGGTTTATCGTGCTAACGAAATAATTCGAAATGTTCAAGATATTCACTTTGTTTTGTGTTTCCATTCATTGTGCGGTATGTGCAAATTTTTTATGAATATAATTCAAGCCAAAATAAAATTAAATCAATATTTTATCTGAATTTTTTTAAATTTTTCTAAAATTACGAAAATTACGAGTAAATTCAATTATTTTTAGATTTCATCGTACTGCGGATCGCCATTATCATCATCATCATCATCAGTGCCATGTAGCCCAAAAGTAACAAGAGTTAATGCACCCGAAGTTAACTTTGCGGTTGCCTTAAATTGGGATGATTGCACACAGAGTTTATATTATGTTGATTTTTATGCTTCAACTGGAAAACCGTCTATATTCCGTTATGATGTTGAAGAAGACAAAACATACAGTGCATACATTATAGGAAAATCAGCACCAACATTTATCCTACCAATCAATTCTGTGTGCAGTGAAAACAAAAATCAATTTGCTGTTGGTCTTGCTAATCAAAGTTCATTAATCGAATGGGATGGAAAATCATCAACTGCAAATTTCATAAGAAATCTGTTTGGTGTTGAAGAAAATGATCCAACCAGCTTTGTGGGTATTTCACGTCAAAGTGAAAAAGGATATTTTTATGTAACATCTACCGATATATCGTTCTGCAGCGGCCCATCCAATACTTCTGTATATTTATACACACCACGTAGAGGTTTACATCAACTTTTTAGCGGTATTCGAGGCACTACTGGAATGGCATTTAATAAAGATGCAAAAAAGATGTATCACGCTGAAGGCTGTTCATCATTTATTACTGGATTTCGAGCTGAAGCAAATGGAGATATCTGTATGTTTCGCAAATAATCACTTTTCATAGTTTTTTAATTGAAATATTTTTTCTTTTTTTATTAAGGCGATGGCGAAATTGTATATGACTTCAGTAATTTGGGTAATTGCTTTTTTTTTCCTCGGCAATTCATTTGTGCAGTTAACAATGTGGACACGCATTTTTACAATAAATTTAAAATAATTTGAAACACTTTTAGTTCCCGGATACAATCCTTTTCCTCTGGAGAGTGATCTGAATGGATTACTTTACACCGGCATTTATGGTGATGGTTCTATTTGGAAGATTGATCCATAGTATGTAGAAAAATACATGAAAATAAATAAAGATTTATTTAAAAATATCTTCTATTCAATATTCTGTTTTCAGTTCAAAATCAGCTGAACAAATTGTTAAATTACCGGTACCAGCCATTGGTGGACTTGCATTTGGTGGACGAAATAGAGACATATTATTTGCCGCGGCTGGATCAGTATTAATTGATATAACATCTGGAAGAATTGTGCAAACTACATCGGATGGCACTTCACTTTATAAAATTACAGGTTTGCACTCAAAAGGCCGCAAATTTCAACGAGTTAAGGTTTGATTTTCTAAAAACGAAAAAAATTTAAACTTATTTCTCTTTCAAAGATTAAAAGTGAAGTTGCATTTTTGCATTTCTGAACGTCTTTGTAAGAATATTTATGACTTATAGAATCAAATGCATTCAATACTTGTGAAAATTGTGTTTTAATTTCATTAATTAACCGATTCATGTCCGCTTTTACTTCTCGACTCTTTTCATTCCTTTGAATAATACCAATAAGCATTGACTATGAATGAGACTAAAAAAAAAAAGAAAAATCTTTTTTTTTTTCATACAATCTCTGCTCACTGGTTCGAATAATGAACGAACCGTATAGAAATGTGACAGATTTTGTTCATTTCGTATACACAATCTGTTTTTTTGTTAAACTAAAAACAAACATATTTAAATCGGTTTTTCGCATCGTAAATTTAAATTATAAACGTATGAATAAGTAAACAAAACTCGCTGATAAAAAATCAAATGTAAATAACCTCAATATTGGCTAACCAAAAAATGTTATTAACATGATTTTATTAAATCAAGTGTAAAAAACTACATGTCAAAGTGTATAAATAATTATTCACTTGTGTACACATACTACATTTCAAAATATATGGTTTTTTTTTTTTGGTGTAACAAACACTCTATGCCATTGATATAATATTTTACAGACAGTTTGGTTAATAAAACCAAATAACATTTTGAAATTTTCCATTTAATTAGCTCGTTACATTTCATTTGAATGAATGAAACAAAATGCAATTCATCTTTTTGAAAGTAAACTATCATTATTTCAACTATTTAATGAAGATGGTTAAACATTTTAGATATTTGCGTTAACATTTTACATTATAATTTTGTTTGTGGTTTAATAAGTTCTGAAGAGAAAACTTGATAATTCATAAAGAGAAAACTCGTCTAATGATGTTTAAAATGAAAATACTTGTAAGAACATTCATTTCGAATATTTTTCATCATTTTATTTATGGAATTTAAACAAACATAAATTGGCATTAGATTTTCATAAGCTCATTTAGAAATTCAAATTTCATCATTTATATAAGAAAAAAAAAAAGAAACAAAACTTGTTATTTGCAATGGAAAAATTCTATCAATGTAAATATAACTGTTGTATCATGTAAATTGTGTTAGATAATGAGTCTAGAGGCTTTATTGCCTTTTGTTCCCAATTCACTAATCATATAAAGATAGCCATTTGTTTTGAATTGTGATGCAATTTGTCCATTTTGTAAATTGAGCACATTTGATCCAGCTACAGCAAATAAAATATCATGATTTGGACCACCGAATGCAATTGAACCCAATGCTTGTGCTGATATTTCAATGAAATTTACAATGGAATGTGTTCTAAAAGAGTTAAAACAAATAACGTAATTTTTACTTTGTGTAAATGTAAATCTCTGATGAAAATCATTATAAATTTCAATCGATACTGTGGTTGTAAATACCTTGGATTAATTCGAACAATTGAACCGCCAGTATAATTGGCAACATATAATATTCCATTTGTATCTGTTTCTAGTCCAAGTGGTACAAAATATGGAATTTGATTGAAATCAAAAATCACACGTCCATTGCCTGCAATAAAATAAAATCATTTCAAATTGTTATTTTGATAATAAAATAAGTTTTTTTTTTTTTTTTTTTTTTTTCATACAAATATGACCAGTATTTGTATCTTTATCAAATTCAACAATTTGCAATCGACATGAATCCAAATGATAAAGTTTCTTATCATGAAATGCAACACCAGTTGTTGAAACAACATTTCCAAAAATACGTTGAAATCCTTCGTCTTTTCTATACATATAAAATGATGCATTTGCCGAACCACTACAGAATTTATATGAAAATGTGCCCATATATAAACGCCCTTCTGAATCAACATTTCCAACTTCGGTACGCATATTAGGATCATTTGAATCAAGCGTAAAAAGTGTATTAACAACTTTGGCAACCGTTGACTTTTTATCCCATTGAATTATTTTCGTACTTTTATCTAAACCAACAGCAAACATATCATTGTATTTTCCACATTCTTTGATGGGATACATGCACACGGGCATCGATTCATCTTTAATGTATGCTGAATATAAAATACCATTATTGAAATCATAACGAAAAATTGAATGATTTTCACCAATTGCCGAAAAATCCACAAAATAAATACTTTGCGTACAATCATCCCAATACAATGATACGCTAACTTTTATATTTTGCGTTGGAATTTGTGTCACTTTTTGGAGTATCTGAATATGGAATTTGATTAATTGAAAATAAATATTTAATGTGACAATTCATATGTTTTATATTGTGATAATTCACATGTTTTATGATGAAAAAAAAAAAAAAAAAAAAAATTTCAAAAAATTACTCACAACATATTGAACGTAACAAATTAGAAATACAATTATTTTCCACATTTTACGAGTTGTTCAATTCTTGAATTGGTTGAATAAGACAAGATGAAGAAAACCGTAAGATTCATGCCATTTATATACAAATTGATTGAACTAAATATTGAAATATGTGCAATACATGTGGTCTTTTGTTTATCATGTGCAAAATATTGTATTTAATATAGATTTTATTGAGATCGACCATTTGCAATCAAATATTTAATTTGTGTTGGCCAATCAAAGTGTATAAATTATAAAATTTATTTGAAATTGAAATATTGCAGCTAATAGACGTTGAATGTTTCAAGCAAATTGAAATGTATCAGATATTGAATACAAAATTTTTATTTCTAATGTTAAAATTTGCAGCAAAACATTGAAAATGAATATTGGCTTTTAGATTTGTGTATTCAGTTCAAACACTATACATTACTATGAAATAAAGACAAATTCATTAAATACAATGTAAATAACCAATCACAATGGAGTAATCTTTAAGTGAAATTTTGCAAAATTATTACTGCATGCTTAAATTTCAAGTAATGAAACTGACCGCATATAATAATATCTGAAATATGCATCGTTTATTTGGTTTTGCATGGGGCAGAATGTACTCAAAACTATTTGATACAAAGTAATATGACCTATCTCAAATGCATGAAATATAGTTTATTTATGATTTTGCTTCATTGATTTCAATATGGTTCATTATATAATAAATTGAAGTCTTTATAAACGGAAATAAAGATCTATACAATTTAATCCAGAAACTTATCCCACACACACAGCCAATTAATATCATTTTCGTTCATGAAATGAAATGAAATTATTTATGGTTTTTACATTTGGTTGGAATTACAATGTTGTCGCATTTATGTCACAATTTATTAAAATGGTTGACATTTTTATTTGCTTGTATTGTTGGTGAAACAAATTTGGTTACACATTTTGTGGATTTATCCGATGGCAGACATTTTGATCGATAATAGAATGGGATAGACGCCACCCACTGAATTTCATGTCTGAATCCAAATAAAATGCTACGCAACGAATCCCATTTCTAATTTTATTCAATTAAAATGAAATGAATGGCATGAACCACATCAATTACCTGAAGTCATGTGCACACATTCAAACTATTTTTCTCAATTTCATTGCGCACACAATGCATCCATTCAAATCAATACCAATGTTCAACCTCATAAAATTTCAATTGAGTAAGAACGCAGACCAAAACAAAAAAAAAAAAAAAAAAAAAAAGTGCGCAAATAGCAGAAAAATACATTTGGCAACGGGAAAGAATGGCGACAGATTTGGGCGGGAGTAAAATTCACTTACCATAAATCATAAAACACATATCAATTATCAAAATTATCCATTATTTATGATAACATTTAATTGACACAGTCAAGAGTATATCATATGATTCGTGTATATTATCCAATTTGGTGCAGTCAATCACACATATCCAAGGGAAAAAAAAAAAAAAAAAAAAAAAATGGAAAAATCTACCAAATTCCTCCTTCTACTCTGTCTCTATTTAGTTGAATGAATAAAAATTGCGGCGCTTTTGTCGACCTTCATCACGGTTCGCAAACGGCCAACAATCGTATCGATTAATCCCTTTCTATATTCTGACATTGTCCGTTTTTTCTTTCTCTCTCTCTCTCTCTCGCTCTCTCTCTCTCTCTCTCTCTCTCTCTCTCTCTCTCTCTCTCTCTCTCTCTCTCTCTCTCTCTCTCTCCCTCTTTCTCTATCTCTCTCTCTCCCTCTCTTTCTCTCTCTTCGTCTCTCTCTCTCTCTCTCTCTCTCTCTCTATTCGATGCAGTAATTTATAGAACTAATCAAATGGATTGATCGAAACTTTGGAAATAGCATCGTTTGCAGTTTGACCGCGTGCATAAAATAACACAACAACATTGTGATGCATTCTTTTGCACAAATATCCATGAAAAAATGCTGAAGTAAAAAAAAAACAAGAGTTTGTATGCATGAGAAAAAACATTGAATCACTCAATGACATGGTTGATTGAACAATCGATATATTCATTTTTCCTACGCAAAGTTAACTCAATTTCAATCGTGAATGTGCTAAAAAACAAAACAAAAAAAAAATTTTTTTCACTGAATGCGTAAAAAGTCACATTTGATTACCATCATCGCTTTTTTTGTATTAATCTCGTTGTATGCATGATAAAATACATTGCTCTCTTTATTAAAAAAAAAAAAAAAAATAGTGACGGATTTAAATTTGATGTTTCATTCATTATTACTACATGATTTAAAGTGAATCTAAATAAATATAAATTTAAACATAAAAATAAATATTCAAATGTTTTCACTTCCACCTAAACTCAAGCAATGTTCAAAAAGAAATGCTTGAAAAATGTCACAAAATAATTAATTAATCAAAACTAAAAATATAAACATTGAAGGCTTTGCTAAGGATTTTAACGACAAACAACTCTCCTTGAATCGCAGTCAATGTGTTCTCAATTTCATTTTCACCGAAATCTAGTATATTACTACTTTCCTCTTATAAAAAAAGCTTCTGATAACATTTTTGAAAGCTTTCATTCATTTAAGGGACAATCGTTTAAGGGGTAAATTGTCATGTAGATTTTAAGCTTTTAGCTTTTTTGTGCTTTTAGCTAAGACAAGAACAACGAGGTCGTTTTGAATGTATATGTAACATCACAATGAATGTATAAACATAGTGGATTTTAAAATTATCAGCTGATTCTTCAATTCCATTGCATTATAAAATATAAAGTATCAAAGTTTCAAGTGCATTTGCGTTTCAATGTTTTACTTTGTATGATTTGTGATGAAAAACTGGAATAAAAATAAAACTCAGAAACTATTTTGCAATATTCTTAACTAAATTATAATTTATTTGTATGTCATCATGGTTATTTTGTTACATTTGTGTATATTCATTTTTATGAATGTATCAATTTAATATTAAGCCATTTCTCCATTGTATGATTTCATTTAGCAATAAATAGTAATAAGTTTATGTATAATTGAAGCATTCAAAAATGATTTGTTTTGTCAATCGTAAATTAATTCAATATTCTTAACCACATTGTTTGTTTTTTTTTCTTCTCTCTCTCTCTCTCTCTCTCTCTATTTTCTTCGGTCATTGCAATATCTTTTTCCTCATCAATTCTGAACATAACGGCGTTCCATGATGTATGCAATCATTTTTTTTTTTTTTTTTATAAATTATATAGATTGAAGGTACATTTATTAATTTATATTCAATTGTTTGTTTGTGCATTGTAATTTGTAAACGATTACAATAACGCAACAAGATTTTTTTTTTCTTTTTTTTTTGTGACAATTTGAATAATCATTTTTTTGTTTGTTTTTATGTCTTAAAATCTATTTTTTAAAAGTTTTAATGAGCTCTTTTGAAATTTCATCACTTGCATTTGTAACAATCGTTCCACATTTATGATCTAAGCATATTCCAGAATATTTGATATTGTTGCGGAAATCAAGTTTCAAAGTAAAAATTAAAAAAAAAAAAAGAACAAAAAACGTAAGATGTTTTGTAGTGAGAAAAAGAATGAAATTCAAATTCCAGGACATTTCTTGAAAATGATAAAATCGAAACGAATTTCTACAAATAGTTGGGTAAAGAAAACGACAAATGTTTGTATTATGACAGATGATTTACATCAAAGGTATCAATTGTATTGGAAATCGAGATTTTCATAAGTAAAATTGATTATTTTTTGCAATGAATATAGTTGCAAATGGTTTCAAACAAATAAATGATTTTATTTCATACTTGGTGTTTGTTTAAAATCATCTATTGGTGTTCGTTTAATAGTGTAAAATTCCAGAAACTTGAACTTAAATGTTATGTCAAGGATGAAATGAAATGCATACTCTCACTTTTTCTTTGAACTTGACTGTAGTTTTTGTTTGAAATTACTGGATATCCATTAGGTGTACCTCGAAAATACGTTAACAACTCAAAGCATAATTCCCAATTGAAAACTTTCTAAATTTATTTTAAATTGAAAATATGACAAAGTTTCAACTTTCAACTGAACTTTATATAGTCCATTCCATAGTTATGTAAAATGATAAAATATGCTTTAAGGATCAAAGTCAATAGATTTGTTTTGCCATAATGTCTCAACACTGATATCATTCTAATGTGTTTTCATTTCTTACACTATTGTTTGTCATTATAAAATACTTGAAATTTATGCGTGATATTTCTTGTTTCTTGGTAATAAATTATTAAATCTATTTGTTTCGGAATACCAATAAAGTGTTGAACTTGGGGGAAAAAAAACAGCAAATCATTTATAAATAAACTAAATCAAATGAAATCCCAAAATTGAAATTAAGTCAATGAAAATGAACAAAATGTTTTACAAAACTAAATAAAACTAAATGTACTTGTTAGTCATTTGAATACAGTGTAATTTTGACAAAATATTTTGTTAAACAAATTTCTCCATCGTCTGATGGTGTCAGTGTTTTAATTCTGGCTCATTATACATGTGATGCACTTAAATTAAACCACATAAACATTAAAGCACTAGCACATAGATCAATTAAAATGTAAGATTTTTAGGTAATTTTATCATCATTCGTATAACACAATCATTCGCATTATTATTTTTTTTTTGTTTTTGCTTTTTTTTTTTTTTTTTTTTTGTTTCTCTTTTGTTTTAATTTTATTATTCTCATTGTTCCATTTAAATGTTTTTATCACGTATAATTCCAGTAGCTCCATTTTTCCTTCAATAAATCTAATATAGTATTAAACTTAACGGGCGATGTATTTATGAATAAAACTGTATGCAACAATAGATGAGCATATATTAAGATGAGTTGTTTTCTTCATCTTTTCAAAATAAAAAAAAAAAAAAAAAAATTATTATTATGCGTTGTGGATGAAAACAATGAACTTTCAACGTAAAATACTTTCTCTCTTTTTATCTCTCCCCACATTGAATTGTAATAAATCATTTAATGCCACCCACACAGGACTTTGTATTGTTTGTACACCACTTGTAGAACTCGATTAGCATAATTCGACGCAATTTAGGTGTTTATTCATTTTTTATCCTCCCCTCTTTCTCTCTCGCTCGTTGTCTCTCTCGCTTTCTCTCGCTCTCTCTCTCTCTCTCTCTCTCTCTCTCTCTCTCTCTCTCTCTCTCTCTCTCTCGCTTTCTCTCGCTTTCTTTCTCACTTAAAACTATTTCCTGCTGAACACTCATATAAACTCATTTTAAAATATGAAAAAAAAAAAAACCAAATCGTCAACATATTTTTTAATAAAGTGTGAGCTGCAAACGTGCACATTCACATGCTCAATTTACCTTCCGAAACTTTGTTCATAACAGAAGTGAATTGAAGTCAATTTTACTCTTTACACAATGCACATGCACACACACATACACTGTGCAATGAAGAACTTTACTTTTGCTTATATGATACGAATACGAAGAGCAATGCACAATCACACACACACATACAAGAATAATTAATAAATTTGTCGCTAATTGAATGAATGCCAACTGTAAGTTTTAATTAAACCGTCGATTGTGTTGGCAAATCAGATAACAAGCTGGAAGAAATTGATTTTTTTTCCCCTTACAAATGTGTAACTATTTGCTAATTGAACGAGTTAAAAGTGAATAGCCAACATTAACCAGTAATGTTATCGTTTCAAATTGATTGTGCAACTAACTCTCTTAATAGTTGATATATTTCATTTTCATGTTCACTATTATCATTTGTTTCAATTGAAACTTAAATAATATTCAATAGCCTTGTTGAGTTTTGGACACATGGGCCCGTTTTTTTTTTCGTTGAGAAATGCTTGAAGTATTTATTACATATCTTTTATTGAAAAGAGAATTCATTCATTAATTCTTTTACTGTTTCATGAGCAAGCTCTTTAGACAAATTCAAAGCTTTCTGTTGCCACTTGTGATAAACTATTCGTTGGGGTGCGCAGGGTATGGTGATGGAGAAAAAAAAAACGCATACACTAACACACAGACACATATACATCGACCACAGAATAAGTTCATAAAAGCCGAACTCTGTTACTTTACTTGAGATGTAATTACGTTTGTAATTCATAGTACGACAGAATGTATAAAAAAAAAACCACGCATCCGTCCTGAGTAACATTAAGCTAGCAAATACACTTTTTTTTTTTCTTCTCTCAAACCATTCTCTCGCTCTTTTTTCACTCTGCCATTCTGTCTGTTTTCGGTCCTGCAATATTCATACAATGACTTGATACAATATCATATATGGGAACAAAAACGGAGCCTTTTGCTCAACATGAATATTGAACATATTCTCTATTAACAGCAACAACAACAATAAAAATGATGATGACGACGACAACGACGACGACAACGACTAACGTAACTGCGCTATTAGTTCGCTGAGTTTCAATGGAAATTTCATTATTTTTCCGACGGTCCATACACTCTTCAAAGGATATGAATGCACGTTTGTGTAAGTGAATGCAAAAAAAAAAAAACGTGGGTGAGTCACAAAAACTCAAGTCTTGTTTGCTTCTATTTATTTTTGTTATTCTTGCAACAGAAAATTAGTTTGTCTATAGGAAAATTTCGAATCGATGGTAGAGAAACGCTTGTTTACTCCTTTTGCATTGAATGTGTAATATTATGAACGGTTTACATCCGTATCGTAACACACCATTATTTTATGATAGTCACAATGCATTCTGGTTTTTATTTCACTTTCTTCTCATTTCTTTCTCTTCTGTCATCGTTTGCTTAATGCATTTGAGAAACCAGAATCCAGCTAGATTAAATGCCATCATCTTTTCTTTCATTGAGAAACAACCAAAAAAAAAAAAACACACACTCACTCACTCATTCATACACTATCTAACATAACAACAACAACAAAAATAATAATAATCGACGAAAATGTATTTTCGTAGGAGTGCCAAAATATCCAATTGTTTTGAAGCATTGTTGATGGCATGTCCGATGCAGAAATTCGATTTAATATTTATTATTTAAAATAGAGATATTTTGATGTGAAGCAGTAGGCGTAATTCCGATGGTTCTTCTTTTGAACACGCTCAAGCTCATTTTAACTGTACCAATGTTTTGTCCATTGTTTATCAATACATTTTATGTTACATGGAACTAACCGATTCATCCATTCGTTTGTGTTCTGTCTTTTGTCAGTGATGAAACTGTACAAAATGCTCTTTTGATCTATATGTGATCGGAACATCTGTCTTCTTCTCGTTCTACTGTCTCTCTTTCTCTCTCTCTCTCTCTCTCTCTCTCGCTCTCTCTCTCGCTCTCTCTCTCGCTCTCTCTCTCTCGCTCTCTCTCTCTCTCTCTCTCTCTCTCTCTATTTGTCTTTGTCTCTGTCTGATAGAATCAAAAGATATTCAAGCAGTTTATTCGGATTTCAATATACAATAGAATGAAGTTTATCTCTATTTTCGTTAAAATTGAAAAAAAAAAAAAAAAAAAAAAAATCATTTGCTTATTTACAGTTCACATCATGGTTCACATCCGTTTAGTATTAGATATAAGTTAGTGCTTTTGGCACAGATAATGATAATATAGTTCCGCGTGCCCGCATTTTCAGTCACAATCATTCCTATCATCACTAACATCAACATCTCCGTCATCATCGTAATCGTCATCGTCATTGTCGCCCATCAATGAATGGCTCATAATTCGCAAAAAAGTCAAGTGTATATTTTTGGTCTTTTGTCATTTATACGATAGAACTGTATTAGCTTGAAACAGGCACTTGTTTTTTCCATTATTCATACATAAAAGCCTGTTGAATGGTTTTGCCTGAATATGTTATACCATTATCGATCTTGTGCCTTGTTTGACTTAAACAATGGGCCGCATCATTTGACTGTTGATGAGAGATGCTCTCTCTCTCTCTCTCCCTTCCTCTTTCTCTCTTTCTCTCTCTCTCTCTCTCTCTCTCTCTCTCTCTCTCTCTTCCTCTCTCTCTCTCTCTCTCTCTCTCTCTCTCTCTCTCTGTCTCTCTCTCTCACTCTCACTCTTTTCCTTATGCACTGCGCTTATTCGTCGGCACGAAAACAGGTATGAAAATTCAAATGAACATCTACAAACGCAGCGACATTGACATACTAATGAATAAATCGAACCAAAGACAGTGAACAATTTGCAAAACAACACAATAGAAAAGGAGAGAAAGCGTAAAAGATAGAAAAAGAGATTGAAATGGATAGAAAGATAGAGATTGAGATAGAAAGAGACAGAAACATGTGAAAGATAGAGAGTAAAATAAGAAAATGGGCTCAAAGTATTGCATAACTGAATGCTTTTGATGAATTTCATTAAAGATATCAGCACATATTTAGCTAGTCTCTCTCTCTCTCTCCCTCTCTCTCTCTCTCTCTCTCTCTCTCTCTAGAAATAGCACTTTTACTGAAGAAATATTTACGGTTTACCGTGTCCGCCCTATCTTATTCATTTATTGACGTCGTCATCATCATCATTTTCGATCAACAATAAAATTCCAACACGTTTCAAAGAATTCACTACCATTTATCGTTCATTCGGTGTGTGCATACAACTTCACTATATAATGTTTAAACGAAATATATATGTATATATCTTCCCCTTGTGGCGGTTACACAATATTTATTAATTTATATTATATATGAAATTAAATGTAACTTGTAATAAAATCAGATATTCGAACAGATTGATATTGCTGTCAGCCTACTGGGAAATATAAACCGAAAAAATAAAAAAAAAAACAACCGAACAAACTATGTGAGCGCGTCGAGACAACGCAAAAAAAAAACACACCCATACATACACAGAACCGATAAATGAACGGAAAAAAAAACCGTATAAACACACATAATTGAGCAACAACATTACAAACTATAATGGAATTTTTCATTGAGCCAGCGAATAAGAGACATAAGCCAAGCAATTTAATGCTGCGGGGTGTATTTTACGATATTTGTACTGTGAAAACTGCAGGCTGCTTTCTCCTTTCACTTTATATATAAATATAGATTTTAATAAATAGAAGAAATTTTTTTTTTTTGTTTTGGAAATGGCTCCCATTTTCACGTAGTTGCTTTTGATTCAATTTGATTTAAGGTTGAAATTTAACTATTAATTCACTGATTAATTCTCATTCTTATCTCAAATTACAGCCATATATCTTATAAAATCCCGGTCAAATCAACTGAAATTATACTCACTGAATGTCGTCTTACATTCACTTTTTTCTATATTATATTTCATTTGTATTCTTACAAACTGTGAAATTTTTCACAATTTTTATGTTCTTCCATTCGTTCATTTTTGCTTTCTTCTTTAAATCATAGTGACTAGTTTGACTTTTACTCATTGAAATAATAAATGTACAAATTGTTTATTTTTATCGCTTCATTTTGCCATGCTTTTTTGCTGGCATTGCATTGCATTCAAAATCTTGCTTCTAATCATACACGAACACATTTCAAATTCATCTAACATCACACACGGTTCAGAAATCATATATTTACGTATCTAATTTATCATATTTTAGTTTAAATATATATTTTATATTACAAATAGAGCTAAATTAATATGAATAAATATTCATTTTTGTTGTAGATCCAAAAATCTTTTTAATGTTTTTTTTTTTCTTTTTTTTTTTTTGATCATCTTCGTTCATATTTTTTTTTTTCTTCATCTCCCCCCTTTCGTTCCTTTCTTATGTAATTGTACATTACATACATACATTGCGAAGCAATTTATTTCTCATATTTTCAAATTTTTGTAAAAATTCTTGTATACATATAGCATTGTAAGAGAGTTTGCAAAGAAAAAAAAAAGTGAAATAACAATAAACATTTGTTACGATTTGAGCTGATTGATGTGATTTTATGGAAAATACACATTGTTCATTTTTTTTTTTTTTCTTTTTCTTTTTTTGTAATTGTCGATTTATAGTAAAGAGATGAAATGTACAACATCGATTGTGTAAAAAAAAAAACAACCAAAAATGAACAGAATAAATGGAAACTAATTGAAATTATGTAATTGCACAAATTGTTTTGTCCCTATTGAACATGGGGTTGTTCCTATTGAACATGGGGTTATTCCTATAGAACATGGGGTTGACATTTTGTTGTTTCAATACTTATCCATAGTAGATGAACAATTGAAAAAGCCAAACTAATAACCGTAATCTATTCATATTTTGATGAAAACTTTTCAACACAATCAATTGTTTCTCTTTTAATTTTGTATTCAATTTTTCTGTTTTGTTCGCTGTTTTTTATGTCATAAAACGCGTACGAAAGAATATTCGTCTTCATCAATGCCGTCAATTTGTTACAAATTTCAATTATTATTCAAACTTACACTTTTTCACATCATTCTGCACTGGACAATTGTGAAACTTTTTTTTTTTTTTTATTATTCTATTATGAATCATTATTACCTTCGATTATTACAATTTAATCTGTTTGTATTCTCAGTGAGAACTTCTCACTGGATTTTACTCTTTGTTTTTTCACTGATCTTTGGTTTTTTTTTTTTTTGTATGAAAATGAATTGATGATGATACCTGTCACGTTGCTATGATGGTGATGGTGGGATGGTTTTTATTGTTGCATTCAAACTCATTACATTAAATCCGGAAATGTTTCATCAAATTCACTTTTCAATGTATCAATATCATCAATATCATTGGTTGCATTCACATCAATGAAATCACAACTAATTGATGTTGATGTAAGTGCATTGCCATTGATCCCATCACCGCTACGCATTACCATAATTATATCAGTTAGAGCGGTTATATAGTTTTTAGCCAATGTTAGTGTTTCGATTTTTGATAAACGGCGTTCTCTCTTTACATGCGGAATTACTTCACGAAGTGACTACAAACAAAAGATGGTGAAAATAACAAGAGAAAAAAGAAAAAGAAGTGGAAGAAAGAAATGTAGAGAAAAATCCAAGTTAATGAAATAAAATTGCGAAAAGTTTGTCGATGGGAAAATATTTGTTGATTGCAGTAAAAATTCCAAGGAATGAAATTAAGACAATAACGATAAAAGAATGTTTTGTAAAATGTCCCATGAGCTTTGAGTTATCAAAAAAGAAAAAAAAAAATTTGTTTGTGAAATCAGTTTGTAATTGTAAATAATACCTGAAATGCATCATTCAATCCATGCATTCGATTTCGTTCACGTTCATTCGATTCCAAGCGTCGTAAATTACGCTCTTTGGCATTCAATTGGCCTTTTCGACGTCTTGAATTGGTTGCACTTCGACCGCGTGATGTTCGTGTTGTTGTTGTGCCACCACAACCACTTGTGTCATCACTTTGTGAACTTGAATCAGTCATCTCTGGATCAAATAGTTGTACTTGTTGCTATTGAAACAAATCGAAAAAGTAAAATTGCAAATAAAATGTATTCGTTTTTTTTTTTTTTTTTTTTTTAAGTGTATCGTATATATTTGATGTAAAAGAGAAACCTGTTGCACTTTTTTTGCACTACGTTTCGGTCTTACGGAGCTGGTCACTTCTATTGTTTGTTTTTCATTGGCATTGGTGTAACCGAACAGTGCATTGGCCACCGATTGTCCAATATCTTCCACAAATTGATTTTGATGACGATTTGCTGAATGGGTCGGTTCTTCAGTTAATTCAGATCGCATTTTTCTTTCTCTTTATTACAACAAACAGAATTGTATTTTTTCAAATCAACTTTTCCACTTTGTGAATATTTTAAAATTCTAATGAATGGAAATCAACTATGACTTTCACTCTTTTGTTTTTGTTAAATCAAAACTTTATTTGTTGTATCTGTTCGCAAAAGTTAATAAATCATCCTATCGAGTTAGTATTCAGCTGGTTTCAATTCGAATTCCAATGAAGTCAAAAAGAAAAAAAAAAAAAAAAAACAAAACTCGTGTGCTCTTTTGCCTTCGACTGAACTCTTATAGTTCTGAAGTTTCTCTTTCTTCGTCAACTGTAATGACAATTTATAAGAATAATAAAGAATATTGAATAAACATTTTTGATTCAATAGAAATTGAAATAATATCGATATTTAATAGTATTCATTTCAATTGTAATATATTAACTTCAAGGAACTTGATATATTCAAACATAACTTAACAATATATGCAGTGATTTTAATCAACATCATTTTTAAATGGCTTCACAATACTTATGCAACAAATGAACTGTCTTTCAATGTGTAACACTTTCATTTTTTAATTTTCATTTTTCAATTTTAATTACAGAATGTTGTAAATTTGATATTATTTATAGAATAATTCTGTTACAGCATCACGTGCGCTTGTCATTTGAAATTATCTGACTTCAAATGAAGCTCATACTTTTATGGATTCTCTTTCACCTAGTTTCAGATATCTTAATAAATGCATTTACGAAGGCGTTAAGTAAATTTCATATAATATTTGGATGAATTGATTGAAGAAAATGCAATATTTGTGAATTGCACTGATTGAAGGAAATACAATGTTTATGAATGCCATTGATTGAAGGAAATGCAATGTTTATAAACTGCACTGAACGTTACATTTAAATATATCAACAAATTCAAACGAATACAAAAGCATCGCTTTTCATCCGATCAATGTAAATTATGTCTTTTAAGATACAGAAATTCGAGAAACATTTGAATCTATTGAAAATAAATGTTCAACAAGTATAAATAATGCAAATTTCCAAAATGTTCTGAACAACTGAATTAATTCGAATAATAATAATATTTTGAGTTGATATTTCAAAATTCTACAATAAAATCCACAATTGTATTATCATTGAAATAAATCGTGTGAATACTTTGTTTTTGATACGAAAATTCATTTTAGTAAACATTGAAATTACTGTATTTTGAGTGTAAATTTAAACAGTTTTGTCTTTAATCATGGAAATAAATTCAACCATAGAATTTGGTGATAAATTACAATGGCAATAATGAAACTAAATTCTGGCACTCCAATCGGAAGTGATTGC
>JAQOWM010000747.1:567500-650000 GCA_029041755.1 Resseliella maxima
TGTGTTTGTTCCGGTGTCTGCAAATGAAAATTATCAGATGATATGTAGTGATATCGTCGTATCATTACCGGAACAATGTTTTTCCACCCAAGAGAAATTAGCGCTGATAACAAACCACCATAATTCAATGGAAACCGATCACTCATGTGTTCACTGTGGAAATTTATCAGCGAATTAGAAATAAACCATGGATACTAAGATGAGAGAAGAAGAAGGACGAAAGACAAGTAAAATGTTAAAGCATGTATTGTAATCATTGTCTTTTCTCGCTACAATGACTTTGTGATTGGACAGTTGTCGCTGGCAAAGTGATTGGCTAACTAGATATGATTTAATCCAATTCACAATCAAATTCATATATAATTTGTCAGTGTCATCATGAAAATCCTGTATCCAAAGTTCAAATTGCCTACAAATGTCAAATTTCATAAGATTTATCATCGATGCAACAGGCCGAAAATCTCAAACAGAAGAAAAAAAAAATGAATTTCATGGAATTGGATTTATTTCTGATGAGGAATAAAAGCTAATCGCTTTGGCGGTGAAGTTTTTCGGTTTACGATTGATTATTATGAAGCGATAACTCAGTGATGCTTGCACAGAATTCCGTTTCATATTTTGTCAATTAAATTTTGACCCGAATTAACCGATCAAATACAAATTAGACAAGAAAAAAAAAAAAAAAAAAAATTTGTTCGCTCATAATGCTTAATTTGTATTTATATTGTGTCCTCATTCTTTCAAATTGTCATCAAACGCTCATAAATACTCGTCGCCGATTAGACACATCACACTCACTTACACGTTTGCATTACTGTGCTCGTTTATGATTCGTAAGTGAAATAAAGAATTTTTTTTAATGCTTATCCAAGTCGCACTCGTGCGATACAGTTTCTTATTTATTTCAATTTTGCTGTGCTGTCCGAATGTGCAGTGTAGAAAAGCGGTCATTCGAATTAAGTAGTCAGAAGGAATATGTCAGTTGTATTAGATTTTGTGCCTGATTCGTATCGTCTGTTGCTTTTCATCTATTTGTTATGTATGTGTATTGTGCCATTGTTGCTGCCGTCATCGTTGTCGCTTTCCATTGTATCAGATGAACAATCCAGTAAAAATTAAGAAGGAAAAACGCACATCACCATATTGGCGCCAATGTGTCGATTTACCCTATAATAATATTCACTATGCGATTAACACCCACCATCATTCAGTGCCATCTCCTATTCTCTAACTCTCATTCATTCTATGCATCATTCTCGCATCGCCACAGATCAATCTATCCACATGAAACAAAATAGTATCAGCTGTATGTGTTGCTGTGCGTATGTATGACGGAGTCAGTCAATTTGACTGCGTTCACATCTTTTCATCATCAGGAAGAAGTACAACCAAGAGCATGATGTGCGAACATTGCTTAACATCATCACTCCTACCATCTATCTGCCTCATCCACTCTCTCTCTCTCTCACACACTCTCTCTTTCTCTCTCTCACTCTCTCTCCTCTCTCTCTCTCTCTCTCTCTCTCTCTCTCACTCTCTCTCTCACACTCTCTCTCTCTCGCTCTCTTTCCCTTTATCTCTTACTCTCTATTCGCTTGCCCATCAACCACGTCTGTCATTACTTTTATGGTCTAAATATACTTGATGTATACTGTATAATTTACTTTGACAAAATCCCTGCACGTATTAAAAATTATTAGTAGAATGGAGTTTTATGTGTGTGTGTGTGTATGTCAATGGTTAGGTTCGTTCATTCGTTCATATTCGCCTGTTCGATGAGATAAAGGAATTGCGGTGTTATATTGACAGGCGAACCGCAAATATAATGTTGTTAGCATCGCCGCCAATAATTCAACAATATTACAATATTGAAGAGTTTTGCGAGACAATAACAGGCACAATAAGAACAAGTGATAGAGCAAGAGATCGTGATGGTGTATGTGTATTGATGGCTTGTATGTGTGGTGGTGGTGTGTGTATTGGTGGATGATAAGAAAAGTGTAAAGAGAATAAAAAAAAAAAAAGAGTAAATGGTGGACGAATGAAAAAAAGAACAACATCGAGACAGGCCAAAATTAAAGCGATGCGAAAAAGATGTGAGGGCGAACGTTAAGTACATCAAATTCAATTTGTTCTCCAAACTTCTTAGCGAAAAATTCACAGTTTGAGTGAATAAATAGGCGAATTGTGGCGACAAACAAATAGTAAGCAAAAGACAAAGTTCGATCGAGAAAACAATAAACCGAAATTGAAGGAGTGAATGAGAGAAAATACACTCGGCGCTCATCTTTCTTGTGTCTCAAATGGACTATATCAGTGTTCACAAAGCTATAGCTAAAGTGTATGTGACCTGACTGAATAAAGTGAAATATTCTAATGTATACAAGAATGGCTACATTTTCACTTTAAGTTTGAAGTCAAAACATGTCGCCGATGCAAAACATTTACCAGAAAATACAAATCAACTCTTTCCTGTTTCATCGTCCCCTCTGTTCTTAAACACAAATAAAAACCGATGCTATGAGTTAAATTGCGTTTTTAGAAATTGCCCTTCCCACTTTGGACTGTTTTTTTTTTTTTTTTTCGAATGCCAAATGGAATGTTTACATCACGAGACATTGCATACATGTTATGTTCTGAAGAAAAAGAATATGTAGGATGAAGAAGGTAAAGACAGAGAGAGAGAGAGGGAGAGGGCAAGAGAGAGAGAGAGAAAGAGAGAGAAAGAAAGAGAGAGATAGAGGGCGGGAAAGAGAGAGAGAGAGAGAGAGAGAAGCGAGAAAGAGTGAGGGGGCGAGAGAGAGAGAAAGAGAGAGAAAGAGAGAGAGAGAGAGAGAAAGAAAGGAGAGAGAAAGGGAGAGAGATTTCACCACTCGAGAAAAATGTTTGAGTTTATAAACGATAAATGCAAATTCAATCGCGTGAATTGCAAAGAATCTCGTGCCTCAACTATTGCAACAACCATAAAGAATGAGTAGA
The DNA here is from genome assembly GCA_029041755.1 of Resseliella maxima. NCBI lineage: Eukaryota > Metazoa > Arthropoda > Insecta > Diptera > Cecidomyiidae > Resseliella > Resseliella maxima. Next base: position 570,480 of record JAQOWM010000747.1, read on the forward strand.
AGAAGAAGAAGAAGAAGAAGAAGAAGAAGAAGAAAAAAAAATGAATGCAGGAAATGTACGGAATCTTGTACAGTGTACATGCATCCGTTCGCCATTTCCATCGTTTTTTATAATAATAACTAACATTTCAAACGTGCTCACAACAATATGAATTCAACATCCTGTTGAATATACATGAATTGAACGAGTCAACATCTCTCTGTTAATAAGTGGACATTTCAGTTTGATGTGAATTGAAACGCATTTCATCTCATTTAATAATATTGCAGGCTGATATACATTTTGCAAATTGCCCTTGAATTTTAACGCTTTTATGATAGCTTTGAAGCAAACATTGATAGAAGAAGTGAAAAGAAAAAAAAAATAAAAAATAAAATGAATCAGTTTTGGCGTCAATTTCACGTCATTAATCTAATATAACGAATATATAAACAATATAATTAAAGTTTCAGCTTCGATAGTCATTTACATACACACGTTTAGTCAATCAGGCTGATGACTTAACCATTTTTCTGTGAGTGATTTTTGTATTGAACTGAATTTTGTTCCATCAAATATAGATCATATTTTTGGCGCCCATGGAATTTTACTCGACCATCATCCAAACTTCTTTCAACCGAATTTTAAACGTCTCAAACTCAGCATAACATAAAACATTCCATCGATGAAAATTTATGGTTTGTTTATATTTACATCTTTTAGTTGAATGAATTTGAATAGCAACATTTTATTTGACGTAGGCATGAAGGAATTATTTTAAAAGTTAACTACATTTTCTTTGCATGGATTTAGATCTTTGGTCAGTTTTGTGTTATTTGACTATGCTAAATGTATCTTTATTTTTATATTACTAAAGTAAAAAGAAACCCTGTCATTTCATGATTTGGCCATAAATAACTGTCGCCAAACTGAAGCCACTACAAAACTTGTAATTAATTTCTAATTTGAGATTTGTTGTGCGTAGATTTTGTAGACCGTATGAAATTTATTCCAATTTCCACATAACTTTGTGTTCGTATTTCTATTCTGAGAATTTGTGACGACTTTTTAAATAGTTTTCGTATTCCATCACATGTATTGATAACTACATTTTCATTTGTTGTTTTATAACAATATATTCGTCAACGAGTTCAAAAAAAAAAAAAACACTCGATTGCACTGTTTAATTCATTGTTTCATTTTCATATTCATGCAATTGCTTATTTAGCAAACAGAGTTTAATATAATTTGTTGGTTGGTTTGTTTGATTTGATATTGTTTTATTGCTCGCACTTTTATCAATTTGTTATCAATTTGGAGAAGAGAACAAAACAAAAAAAAAAGTGCGAGTAATGGGTTTGGGCAATGAAGAGGGAGATTTTGAGCCATGAGCAGCCGTCAATCCATGCATGTTAAATTTATTTCAGTGAATCAGTTTGTATGACCTTATCTGTCATTATATCAAAATACAATGTTTAACTTTTTTTTTTATGTATTGGAAAAAGCAACAAAATCACAAAAGCCTCATAACAACAATAAAACCAACAGCAATTGTTGACGGCAATGATGATAATAATGATTGGTGCACGAGCGCCAAAACGAGTGCAAAAATCATGTATGATGGAAAAACCTTTTATTAAAATATGCTGATGTTTATGTGAACGAATTTTGTATTAAAAACACATGCATATTATTTATATTGTCATTATCGATGTTTAGTATGAAAACAGGAACGGAATAAAACAGTTGCTTCAGCATATACCAGCTAAATACAGCATAATGAACGATGGTAAAAATAAAGTAAGAGAGATAAAAAGAGAGAGAGAGAGAGAGAGAGAGAGAGAGAGAGAGTGAGAGAGAGGGAGAGAGAGCAAGGGAGAGTGATATTACAAACACACAGAGAAAATGCCGATAGCATTCTTGACGCCATTCACAAAGTGTCTGTGATTAAAATTAAATACAGTGGTTTGAATGAATATGCGGCAAACAAAGGCAACAAAGTATACCCAGTGTGAATGAGAATAGCATGTGGGTGGGCTTCTTCGAACTATAAAAATGAGAACGATCGAGAAAATTGAAGCGTTTATGTGGATTTTATCGAATTAAATACACTTGTTGCTACTGTTTTCAACTCGAACCAAAAGTTCGATGCACAAATACATACCAAAATAGAAACAGAAACAAAAGTTCTTTCGTCACGACATTTTACACAGCGGGAAATTAGGCAAAAACAGTGGTAGTGCAAATGAAATTTCATTTTGGAACCATCCATAATCGATTTCAAAATAATTTATGCGCTTGAAACTATCGTTGCAAAGTAAGAAAGTAAGAGAAAGAGAGAGAGAGAGAGAGAGAGAGAGAGAGAGAGAGAGAGAGAGAGTGAGAGAGATAGAGAGAGAGAGAGAGAGAGAGAGAGAGAGTGAGAGAGTGAGAGAGAGAGAGTGAGAGAGAGAGAGTGAGAGAGAGAGAGAGAGAGAGAGAGAGAGAAAAAGAGAGGGAGGGAGGGAGGTAGGCAATGGACGAAAGAAACGAAAAGAAGAAGAAAGGCCTAGTTGGGCAAAAATAAAACAAACTGATGCTCAAATTATTTTTGAATTAAAAACATTGGTCATTGATGGATTGTATTGTCGCTCGAGTCATCAAATTCAAATCTAAATGATTATTTGATGAATTATTCGGTTGTTTGCCTCTCAACTATGCAATCGAAGTATTAAAGACTTGATTCAATTTCAAAATGACGACACCCTTTTTTATTTTCTGACTTTTGTTTCGTTTGCTTCTGTCTTCTGCATCTTTGCTCTTGGCTCCTTCTCCCTTTTGTTCGATATTTACTTATACAATTTAGGTCCAATTTTATGACCATAATTTTGAATCAATATTAAGAATTGCGGCAAGTATTCATAGTTTTATTTGCACAACTACTTTGGCCCATTGATTGCCCACATAGAGTGAGAAAAAGAGGAGGTAATAGAATCAGATGGAATGAGGGGAGAAAGAATATAACTAATAATAATTGATCGCTTCATTATTTCTCAATAAAAATTTCATTCTTATTCGCACTTTTATTTTATGGCCAACTTAATATCGTAAACATGTTTCGATCGGCACACACTCATTTACTGCATTTATGGATAATGAATTGAACTTTGATGAAGCACTCAATTGAAACATCGATCACTTATATAACTAAATCTTATGGTCAAACATCACTCTCTCTCTGATGAGAAAAAAAAATGATTATTGCCATGAAATAAGGCATTCAACTTATGACCAATATATAGGAAATTGGAAAATGGAATTATTTCCAATATGAATAATTTTATTAGCGGGCCCATTGTGGTATAATTGGCATCAATACGAAAAAAAATGGAAATTTTTCTATTCACATTCAGATTGATGCTTATGAACATTAATCAAAAATTGCATTTTATAAAAAAAAAAAGAAATGAAAAGAAACGAATTTGCCACAATTCATGATTTCCAATCGGAAGTATAAAATCACAAGCACATATTTTCCAAATCAATTTGATTTGAATCGATTTCCCACACGATTATTGTGAATGTGAGAAATGACATTTCACAATGAAATGGCAGCAAAACATCATATCACAAAAGGCCACCCAACGAATTTCAATGGATGATGACAATAATCGTTAAAATTTATGAGAATACGAGCGTATTAAATTTACCAGTTCATCGAAATAGGAAATAGACGAGAGTTTGTTACGAAAGAAAATCTCATTTCAACCAAACCGCATGCTACTGGCAGAATCGACAGCAAAAAAAAAAAAAAGAAGAAGAAGAAGAAGGAAAAAAAATCGGTGTAAAATCTTTACACAAACTCAAAATGATGAGAACTTTAGTCGTTATTGTACACACACTCCCTCACTCAAACAATTTCAATGTTCGATGACGTTTATTTTCTTGTTATTACACGATGGAATATGCCCTTTCGTTCATCCACATTTTTTGTGAACAGACTGAGGCAAATGGCAGAAAAGAAGTGTGTACATGAAGCCAGAGAGGCACAGAGTAGAGTGAGCGAGAGACACAGAGTAGAGTAAGCGAGAGACACAGAGTAGAGTGAGCAAGAAAAAGGTTGAAATAAAATGAGAAAGAATGAAAGAAAACAAGCTTTGCGTTTACTTCCATCTATTACGAATATAATAAACGATCAAGTATCCGTTTGAAATGCGAACAGAGAGAAAAAAAAAAAAGAACGGCAGCAATGCAAACAGTGGCAATCGTTGTAACCCAAAGTAAGAAATGTACTGCTTACAAAATGTGAATCCAGTTTCTTCTTCATCATCATTCTCACTTCCTTCTCTACAAACCTCTCTCTTTCCCCCCTCCGCCCCACTCATGTTCGGCAAATTCTTTGTTATTTTCACCATTCAACTGATTATGTGTCGTGTGACGCACGAATTGTATGGATTTGAATTGAAATGCCATGGATATTATAGTGGCGAGACAAAGTTTTGTGAATCAACTTGTTGCACATGAGAATTTATTATATTTTTTGTGTACCTTTTTGAGTGACTATTGTTCGAGTTTAAGTTTTTCTTTCAATTTTTTGTTCGAACGGCTTTGTTCGATTATTTTTTTTTTTTTTTTCTTCTAATAAATGTCGATATCATCGATATTTAAGTTGATAAGTATCTGCAATTGTCCCACGCGCCTGTGAAATTTTTCGCATGTAATTCTGTCGTTGGTGGAAGAAAGTGCGTTGATTGCGTGGGTGGTTGACTTTAATCTCGAACTTCATAACGAGTTGAACTATTTTAAGGTGTGTGACGACGTATTACTATTTTTTTTTAGCTAAAATCTCTTACGCATCTACAGCGAAACGACTAAAAGAAGTGAAAATTACCACATTTCATTGTGGCAAGGAGAAACAGGATCTACTTCCCCAATTTCTTTTTTTTTTCAATTCAACAAAAAGCAATCGAAGGAAAACGTCCGAAAAATGTTTTACTTTTATTGGCAACAATTTTACTTTATTTTGTACAATTTTTTTTACTCTCGTTTAAGCTCATTCTTAACATTTTCAAAAAACAATGAAAAAGAAAAAGAAAAAGAAAAGAAAAGAAAAAAACAATTAATTTTCAGTAATTTTACGAAGAAAATTATTGAAATTTTTTACGCACCAATGGAATGAGCACAATTTACACCATTCAAATTGTCTTGTGGCATTTTGCGGCTTTTAGTGTGTGTTTTTGATTCTTCTTTTAAAGTGGAAAAAGTTTCAAAGTCGATGTTCTCTTTAAAATGTGCAAAAAGTTTACAAGGTTGATCAAACTCACGTTGATTCAAATAAAATCAAAAGAAAAATATTATCGGATTATTAAGGTGGTAGATTTTTGGTTGCCCGGGAGAATCAAGTATGATATTTTGCTATTTTGCACCATCACTTTGAAACGGAGGCGCATGTTGTTAATAATAATATTTTGAACGGTTGAAAAGTTGTAAATAAACATGAAACCACATAAATAAAAATTGGAAGAATTCAATTGGTGTGGCAATGTGATATATTGCAAAGATTCAATGGTGAAATAAAAATAAAAACGCCTCAATCGCGTGTGCGATATGCTTTTTTGTCATGTATTGCATAAAAAAGATATGTTTTGCTGTTTTTTTTTTTTTTTCAGAATAAATCCGGTATTGTCAGCTGAATAAGCATCGTTTACTCAAAGTATGGTATTTGTTCATTCATAATTTGTGTGTGTTGCGCTCGTAAGCCTGAGTGTAGGACAATGATGAGCGTAAGAGTGAGAGAATAAGATTGAAAACTGACAAACATCAATACATTTTGTTTTTTTTTTTTTTTTTTTTTTTATTCAATATTGCTCGATACAAGAGTATCATCAGAAAGCAGTTTTTCTTCTTCGGAATAATAATAATAATACGGTGTGGTGTGATGCGATTAAATTTCACAGCAATACACATTGAATGAGCGGTAAATACCATCAAAATGGGGGTACAAGTTGAAAACGCGATTTTTCTTTTCGTTCATTCTTACTTATTTTGTTTTTTTTTTTCTCTCCTTTTTTCTGCTCTTTTCTTTCCTTTTTGTGATGTCTGGTGCGGCTTGTTTGAAATGTACATCGTTTGGTACAGTTTAAGTGACTTTTTTTTTTCTCGTCGACATCGTCGTACAGTTGAATATCAAAAGACGAACGATGTTCACGCAATCGAAATTTAAGCATTGAATAGAAAGAGCAAAAAAAGACGCACAGAAGCTGTGTGCGAGTGTCTCTCTCTCTCTCTCTCTCTCGCTCTCTCTCTCTCTCTCTCTCTCTCTCGCTCTCTCTCTCTCTCTCTCTCTCTCTCTCTCTCTCTCTCTCTCTCTCTCTCTCTCTCTCTCTCTCTCTCTCTCTCTCTGTGTGTGTGTGTGTGTGTTTGAGTGAGTGTCACGCTTAGAAGTGATATTGACACTTTTTAACGCTTATTTTTCGCCCTTTTACTTGAACTTTCAATATTACAAAAGAGCCCAAGATTCGGTTTTAAAAGCAATGTGCCGAACAAGAAGTAGATGAAGAAGCAGAAATGGAAGAAAAAAAAAACGAATCCGGTTTTATTATTTGGTTGTGTTTGTGTAAATTTCGTTTAAATACACGCTAAACTGAAGGCTTCAGTCTGAAGCTATAGGTCTTTTTGTAACTTCTGATATGTTTGTGGAAATTCAAAGCATCGCTGTGTGCCACTGACAGTATTAATTCGTTTAAAATGAGAAAAGAAAAAGAAGGAGGACTGTATGAAACAAAGCCTATGAAGGTGACACCAGAATTCGAATAAAGTCACGACAATTTTTCGAAACGACTGAAGATTGATTTTGGTTGCGCTTTTAGTGAGATCGTATTACACTCATACTCACACCCGCACACAAACACGCACACGCACACGCAAACAGAAAAGAGCTAAGAAAATCTATGAATAAACATCAACTGTGCGATTCTTCCGTCGGTCTTTGGGCAGCAAAATAATTCACAGTTGATAGGATTTTTACGCCAACAATTACATTCAACATTCCAAAATTTGACATACAAAAAACAAGAAAACATTCAAGTAAATAACGAAACAAACAAGAAAAATAAATACAATTATTTCCTGAATGAATATTTTGAAATAGCGAATGTCAATGCGCAACAGATGTTAAATACGCAAAGGTGTCGTCCATCATTCTCTATTCCCTTTTATTTTCCGTTCAATTCACATCATTAAATTTGCTTCCTATTTAGGTAAGTATTCACACACACACAGGAAAAATCTAACCATTTGTTGCATTTTGTAGGCTCGACAAAAGAGAAAAGAAAAACCAACCCGAGCAGACTTTCGCATAAAAAAAAAGAATAAAATTCTGATCCCACGCATTATAATCCAAAAATATTCTTCTGTGTACATGTACGTTATACATTAGCTGCACACCACGTACACCTATTATAACTTATAATGGACAGTAAAACTGTATTAATACATTCAAGAAAAAATTTGATTATGTTGACGAGAGGCATCGTCGAAAGATGTTTCTGCTTCAAATAGATGTGTTTCCTCGGTGCGACTATGAAAATTCGTTTTGTAAACAAGTAATAATGTGAAATATATGTTGTGAGCTTATTTTCTCGCCCATGGTTCCATGTTCTTTGCCTTTTTTTTTTTGTTCCGTCTCTTTTCCCTTATTGATAAATGTTCTATCATCGTCGTCTAACTAATTGCAATGAAAACCGCAAAAAAAAAAATGCCCCAAAAAATGTGTTTTTTTTTTTCTCTTCTCACCAACAAAAATCCTATTTACACATACTTTGACATTATTAAACGGTTCAAGTTTACATGCAGATCGTTTCATTCCCTGACATTTATGCTTTATGACCTTGTCGCTCATTTTCCATTCAACGTCCAACATACCAAATGCCGGAAGTAACTTCCACATCAGATTATGTTCGGGTGCGCACCTTTCCTCTTAGATATTTCTCTAATTTTAGCCCATCAAATGTAAAAGTGATGAAAGCAATTTGTAGAGAGAAAGAGAGAGAGTGGGAGAGCTGGAGAGAGAGGGAGAGGGAGAGAGAGAGAGAGAGGAAAAGAGAGAGTGCGAGAGAGAAAGAGAGAGAAAGAGAGAAAGAGCGAGAGAGAAAGAGAGAAAGAGCGAGGAGAGAGAAAGAGAGAGAGATAGAGAGAAAAGTGTAAAAATAAAATAAAATTACGTTGAGTCATACTTTCGATGCAACGACAATGTTCAACATAAACACAATAAATATATTCACTGTGATAGGATGATCGAATATGCTTGTCGTCTGCTTTGCTGTTTGTTAGATTTAGTTAAATGCGGTAAATTGTCTGTTGAATATCCTTTCATGTAGATTTCATCTTGGCATTTAGTAATAATATGAACTTTAGACTTAGCAAGTAGTTTGAGAATCGAAATTTAATGGAAAAAGTTTTTTCAAACGATATGAAGTGGCAAATCAAGGGACACATAGATGGAATCGTTTCTTTGGCTAACCCGTCAAAAAGTTTTTTTTTTTCCCCATTCATCCACTGTGCATAGCTCTTTTTCTGATGTGTAACTTGTTTTGTATAATTTGTTCGAAAGAGACCCATTGTTCCCTATTTTGACATTGGCCAATTTTCACAAGCGCAAAAAGAAAAAAAAAAAAAAAAAATATGACAACGATGAACATTCAATATTGTAATTTGGTGCTAAAAAAATATTGACGATTCAACAAATGCAAAAGACGATGAGGTTTTTCAACTGGCATTAAATTACATTGGATTTGCCGTGGGATAATAAATCCAATTCCAAAGCTCATGTTTTTTCATTTTTATTTTTCCTATCATCCTAGTTACTGTGGCTGTCTTCTGAATATAAATACACAAGTGATAAAATTGTTTGAGTGAAAAGTTTAAGAATTGTATTTGGTCACAAGTAAAATCAATAAAATCAACTTGTTGTTTGAACATTCATTTCGATCATATTTCATTGTCGAATATCGAACCCAAAAAGTTTACCATCGTACAAAGCATCGACTGATGATGCAAGGTCATTTGATTATTTTGTACCAAAAATGTCTATCGATCAGAGTAGATGAAGTAGAACCAATCATGACTGTAATTAACCTTATTAATTAACTCTAATGTAATCGGATTGATTGGACAGAACAGTGGAACCACTTGCCATGGAGTTTTGTGGGCAAATTTATTCACCAAAAAACAATTAAATAACATAAACCAAAACACATAACTTTCAACGTTCAAAGTAGTAGAAAACAGGTCAATTGGTATTCGTGTGAAAGAAATGAATGAAGGGTGTAGCCAGCAGAGAACAAGAAACAGAAAGCTTATTTAATTGTGTTAGTTAAAACAAAAAAAAAAATGTTTTCTGTGTATTGAAAATATTATTTGTCTAACAGATGAAAATTAAAGTACCTCTACAAGTAATTAGAGGCAATCAATTTCTCAGTAGCTCAACAGACTAATTTCACTTTCATTCTCTTTTCATCGATGAATGTATTTTCTTCATTCAATCGTCTGTGATGGTATCGTATCCTATCGTATCGTTTGACTGGAAAAAAAATGTATTTTCGCCTCTTTTAACTTATTTTCATTTCTTTTCTTTTCTTTTTGCCACGATGGCTGTTGTTATTGCTGTTGCAAATTACACGCGCGCTTGCCAAAATGTCAAAAGTTGAATAACGCCTCTGTATGCCTTTTGTTTATATTATATAAGTATGAAATTGATTCGTGGATGTCATTGCATGAAAAGTGGCTATGAAACAAGCCGAAAATCGAACGATAAATAAATTTCTATTTCCAATTTCATCGTTGATAATTACATTATCATTAATTACATTTCTGCAAATTTATTGATATAAAAACACATGCACATAAACAGTACAATGGATAAGCGTATTGAGTTGAATGATGAGCAAAAATAAAATGATGAACGAAAATGCTATCGTACGCATTTTGTCTTGTTCAAATAGATAAAGAAGCCAGAATTCAACGAACAATACAATCATTTTGACATCGACGGGAGGGTGTTTTTTTTTTTTTTTTTTTTTTCGTTCGATATTTTCTCTTTATCACTTGTTTCGCCTTTTTAGCGTACATTTTCAACGAAAGAGTGCGTATATACAGTAAAATATGTTGGTAAAATGGTTTTAAGTAGGTTTTTAATTTATGATTTTATTCACCGGCATCTGACACATTCGGGTGAACGTGACAATGTTGCATATACGGGTGATCGTACAATCAACCAAATATATGAAAATTGTGCAAGCAAAAGTGCTTCTATTGCTGTGTAAAAAAAAAAAAAAAAAATACACATCAACAAGGCAAAAACTCTCGCAATAATTGTGCTCGTCTTATTAGTATGCTAGTTGTCTAAACAACAAAGTTTTGTATACTGCACCAGAAAACCATATCATAAAAGCCAATGAATGAACTGTCAACGCTCACAACTTGTTGCATGAAATTAATGAAACTCGATAAAAACAAACACGAAATGGAATCAAAAGAGGTAGAATGAAAAGACCAACAGCCAACAAACAGTAATAACAGAAGAAGAAGAAGAAGAGACAAAGAAAAAAACATTCGGATATACATATACGCAGGGAGCAGTGCAAAATTCTGCTGACAACAACAACGATAGTAGAGAAAAAAAAACACGACACACACACAGAAAATAATAATATTCGGTGCTGTGGGGTGTGTAAAATATTTACTTACAGTTTCGACAACTAAAAACCATTGGAATACGACGACATATACAGAACACGAGAGAAAAAAAAAAACGAAAGCACTAACATTTAAAATGCAACATTTCACAGCAGAACGAATGTAAAAAAAAATGTAAAAAAAAAAAAAAAAAACTGATGGCAACAGAATAGTACGTGCGCTTCTACGAATTTTGCTTCGAAAAGGTAAATAGTCGATGTTAATAATCGTGACTTTGGTTATTTATGGCAAATCGATAACGAAGCATTTTGCCACTGCTTTTCAAGCAAGAAAAATAGAGATGGTGAACTGTGATGATCTGGTAATGATCGAATTGACAGTGAATTGGAAAAAAATACAAAACACACACACACACACACACACACACACACACACTTTTAATATATATATTTCGCCCTGATACTGATTTGTTTTGAATTTTAAATGCAATACTTCAATGTGAATTGTTTTTGCAATTTTTTTTTTTTCCTTTTTTTTTCATTGAAATTTACTTTTCTTCCATTTTGTCGAATTATTTTATTAACATAAGTGCTTTGCCAAAAAATATTTATGAGATAATATTTATTTAGTCTATTGTTATCAAGTTTTTTTGGGAATAAGCTTAATTTAAAACCCATTTCACTATTTACATTCAAGTCCGAAGGGAAGTTGTCAAGTGGCCAATGGGATAAAGTTTTGCTTTTCACAAGAAAATAATGGAAAATAGGGAAGAGACTTTGATGATGAAAAAGAAGAAGAATAAGAAGTGGAATTGTAAATAAGTCTTTCAACACTCAACTGAAATGATCCATAATATTGAAAATGTATGTCAGATGATAAAGGAAGTCAAAGTGCACACAATATAAAATGGGCAAAATAGTTTTAGAATGAATATATGTATATATCTCAAAAATTTCTGAGCATCGAACATAAAGACATTGAGCGCGATGAATGTGTTGACTGAGAGTGAGCGAGTGAGAGAGTGAGAGAGAGTGAGAGAGAGAGAGAGAGAGAGAGAGGCAAAGGGGAGAGAGATAGAGAAAAAGTGATGAAGGGATGATAAAATGTTGTGAAAAACGAATATGAATATGGATATTTGAATGAATATTTGTTGTTAAATACTTGGAACGATGGAATTTCCATTTTATTATGAAATATGTGAAAAAAGAGCGAGAATTCGCTGTTACCCAGGTGAATAAATTGTATTTGAGAGAATCCAAAGTGAAATAAATGTCTAAGCTCTGGCATTGATTGCATTTAGCATCAAAATTCACGAGAATATCAGCTCGTTTCTTTTTCTTTTCTTTTCTTTTGATTCTATGCTCAACAATGAAAAAAAAAAATCAACTAAATGGTATATTTTTCACGTGATCTTATCAAAATCATCGGGGCAAATTTGTAGAAATGTACAAACCACTTAAACTGCAGTTTGAACGTTCTATATATTTCAAAAACACTCACTAACTTTCTTCATAGAAACACAATAAAAAAACAGAACACACGTGAATTAAATTTACGAATAGATTATTATGAATAAAATATCAGTATAAAACGAGAATATGTGAAAATGATTTGAATGATATGATATATCTTAAACTTAATACTTACGTAATTTTGAACGGTAACAATGGCAAATTCTCTCTCTCTCTCTTTTTCTTTCAATCTCTGCTTCAAATCCTTTTGTGTTTTCGTTTGGTTTCTTCAAATTTTCCTTGATGAAATTGATAGTGTTGTTCGTCAACACTTGTCCTGCTTGCAAATAATTTTCCCGATTCACGTTTTCAGCTGATTTGTAGATTGTTAAACTTTTCTATTTTTTACTTTTTTTTTATTTTTTTTTTTTTTTTTATTATTCAATTTCAGTGCGCGTCCTTCGTGTCAAAAGTGAATTTTTTTTTTTCTCAAACAGTTTATTTTCGTTGTCGTTGTCGTCTAAGTCGTCGAATATTGTTGGGTCACTTGTTGAATTTGTGAATATATCGAAAGAAAAATATTTTCGTTTTATCGAGAGACGCTTTTCGTTTTTATTTGTGTTTTTATTTCCGAATCAATTGAATCGAATGTTATTGTTAAATGATATTCAAATGATGAATATCTTTTCTTATCGTTTTTAATTTTTTTTCTCTGTTTCTCTTAAATAAATTGCACTTTTCTCTCATGCAAATAATTTGCTGACTTTTTGATTGATTGAGATCGGTATGGTGTGTCTGGTTGATAGTGGTTGGCAAGAGCGTATAAATTGTTGGTTTATCGCTAGCGACGGCTGTTTTCAAACTAATAACAGAAATGTGTACTCGAGCAACTTGTAGCATTCGAAACGGTTGTGCGGTATGTTTTCGTAAGCTGTTCTATTGTCGGAATGGTGGTGACGGTGAAAAATCCGAACGAGAGCGATAACATATTCATTTCGCTTTTTGGAAAATGTACAGACAAAAGGAATGGTGTTATTGCTTATCGCAATCGCACTCGCTCTCTGCCCTCTCTCTCTTGCTCTCTCCATATTTCCCTTGCTTTCACTATGATTTTTGAGACGACGGAGAAACGATAGCTCGTTCTTCTGGCAATGGTACAGCCAATTGCCTATCGTCGCATAGACACCCACAATCAATTCCATCATAGACGCAAGCTAAGCAATTGTAAGTGCAATGTGATATCCTACGGAATGTGACGACATCTTTTTCCATAAAGTTGGATAGAAAGATCGAAAATGGTATACGACGTGCGCATGGTATTGAAGATTTCTTTGCGGCATTTCATTATATGTTACGTTTACAAGTAAAATGCGTTATTGTTATATTTGTTATTTTGTTTTCGTTTCTATGAGCACTTTTAGCACATGGTTTAAGGCTGTATGTTTTTAAGCGAGAAACACCATCGGTTGAAGCTAAGACATGGCATTGGAGATATGTATACACACGAGAGAAAGAGAGAAAGAAAGAGAGAGAGGGTGAGAGGGAGAGGGAGAGGGAGAGGGAGAGGGAGAGGGAGAGGGAGAGGGAGAGGGAGAGGGAGAGGGAGAGGGAGAGGGAGAGGGAGAGGGAGAGGGAGAGGGAGAGGGAGAGGGAGAGGGAGAGGGAGAGGGAGAGGGAGAGGGAGAGGGAGAGGGAGAGGGAGAGGGAGAGGGAGAGGGAGAGGGAGAGGGAGAGGGAGAGGGAGAGGGAGAGGGAGAGGGAGAGGGAGAGGGAGAGGGAGAGGGAGAGGGAGAGGGAGAGGGAGAGGGAGAGGGAGAGGGAGAGGGAGAGGGAGAGGGAGAGGGAGAGGGAGAGGGAGAGGGAGAGGGAGAGAAGGAGAGAAGGAGAGAGGGTGAGAAGGAGAGAAGGAGAGAAGGAGAGAAGGAGAAATAAGAATCCATACAAATATTGGAAGCGGAAAAAACAAAAACACACGCACACACACACACACACATCAGGCCGAAATAACGCATCAACTCGAATAATTTGTCTGACGAACGGCAAAAGGGTGAATTAAACTATATAATTTTGCTGTTTGAATGTAATTGATTACAAAAGTTAAGGGTGATGATGCAAAAAATTTCTCCCCAAAAAAGAAAAGAAAAGAAAGAAATCAACAACGACTGACGTCGGACATAAGCCAATGGAATTACTTTTTCCGCCATGCGATTAACTCATTGAGTCAACGAATACAAAAATGGTTATAAAGAACAAAGTGATCCAAAGATGAAAATGATGATGATGACTGATGATAGATAACATTGAAATAATCGCTTGCGATTTTCCATTTCACTTTTATGAATGATTCTGTTGGCTTGTCGTATTTTCGATGGCTGAGGTGCCGAAAAGTTAGTATTTTTTATGTTGTTATTTGTCTTTTATTATGTCGCATGCTGTTTAGATCTTACACAATTCATATCATGCTATGTATCTAATTTACAAGAGACATGCAACCATATCAGTGGCTATTAATTTGAATGAAAGTTTTCAAATTAATGACATTCAACAAATGTCGACAAATCTAATGTTGCTACATTGATTTGTGTGGCTTAATTACATCTTGAAAATTCAGAAAATGGCCATTGTATTTCCGCTTCGTTATAAGTGATAAACTAAATAGAAATCGAGTGTATAAATAAAATATTAACTTTGTAATAGAGAGTGGCCCATAGTACAAACAAGTCGAAAGCCAAAAGTGATTGAGAGCGAGAGAGAACGAAAGATTGTGACATACAAATAATCGAAACGATGTGTTAGTTATACTCAGAAAATTGGTTTCATCCTCATCATTGCGTAATCATCGCAGACTATCCTGTGTTGTTTGTTGACGCGTTAACACTTGCGTTTTGCCACATAACAAAGCAACAGTTTCAATCGGCCACACAGTTGAACGTATTCACATTTTGGAATCTATGCGACGCTTTTTTTTTTTTTTTGGGGGGGGGGGGGGAAACTGAAGAACATCTATTGCCATTTTATACCATGACATCATTGTAAACACACGAATCAGCTTCGGTTAATAGGGTTTGTTTTTGTTCCTGCATTTTCACAAAATGTGTTTTTCATCATGATTGTTCAACAGCAGCGACAACAATAACAACAAAAACAGTTCAATATGTGTATAGACATGAGACGCACTGCAAAGATAAAATGTGTTATGGGAATACGTAGGCGTTCAATGAATGAATTAGGTGAATGTTATATAGAGAAAATATGAACGTGGGAAAAATTAGAGCTTAAATGAAAAATGAAAAATGTACATTGTTATTTTGGCCAATTGGTGGCCGTTATCTTTGCTTCGAATATGCGACTTTAGATTTTTTTTTTTTCTCTCTCTTTCTTTCTTAAAAACGATGAGAGAATCAAAAAGTTGAAAAACAAAGAGGAAGTGGAAAAGACTGATACACAAAAGAAACTGAATACATAAGTGACAGAGCATGTGAATGTGAGAAAAAGAGATAAAGAGAAAATGAAATGTTGACCACGAGAATGTGACTTCTGAGGTTTACAAATCATTTATCTCAGTTCAAATCGAAAACCAACCGAAATTAAGTAACTTAATGACAATGGAATTCAAAGTCATGGCCTATGACCTCTGTCCATATAAAAGTTTTCGCCCCCTCTAAATGGTAAATGGTAGTTTCTATTTTTAATGTTTGAAAAACATTCTGATTATTTACTTACTAAATATAGAAAGTTGAATTCATTTTTGGGATTTTTTTTTTTCTATTTTCACACTGAACAATGAACAGTGAACACATTTCGCAAATACTGTGAATCGGTCGTCCAATTTTAATTTTCAAAGCCTATTCAAGCACTTCCATGGGAATTCTTTTCAAAATGCGTTCAATTTTTTTTCCCTTAAATCTAGTGAAAAAAGAGATCTTTTATGACGTAATATTATCCTTATTTATATTATGAACCAAAGAGATAAAATTTATGTCAATGGTTAATGATGTTCACAAATCCAAAGTTTTGAATTATGGTTTTATTTTTAAATGAGGCAAGTAAACGAAAAAAAAAAGAAAGAAAAAAAAAAATGGAAAAATTCAATTTGATTTAAACGGAATACAGTTTTTACAATGTTACAAATTCAAGTCACCAATCGCATATAAATCTGTAATTAGATGCTTATTACAACATTTACACATTTTAATACCGAATAGAAGCCATTCATTTATGTAATGCATTGGTTAAAATGATCCCCAATTGGGATTTGATCAGCTAAATATAATTGAACATTTGGCATCACGTTGCATCAAATACAAATGGTTATTACATTCATTATGAAATTGCGTTGTTATACTCAACGAAAATTCATGGTTATAAATTTTCCTTGAAGTGTTCCCGAATGATATCATTCACCATCCGTAAGAGTCAATGAATGTAAGAGAAATTTTTGTAAATCCTTTTTATTTGAAACATGTGAAGTTTCAGTTGAAAATTGCAAATGATATGACATCGATAAACACAAATTCGATGGCATTTGCCAATGGTGTACGATTTCAAATAATAAAAAAAAAAAATCCAATCGAGATATAAAAGTTAACACTTGTTGTCACACATTCTGTGTGCATGTGTCATGCACTTGACTCTATTCGATATATTTGTGTGCGTAGAAAAAGGCGAGCAAATTGAATTTTAAAAGGCGTAAATTGGTGCACGATATGCAAAGCATGAGCATAACAAAAAAAAAAAAAAAAAGGAAAAAAAAAAGAAAGTAGAAGGCGATGTTGCAATGTTCATTGTTGTTGATTGTGCATGTGGTGCAATTCAAATCACTTTATTGCTAGGGTGGATTGTATTTGTGCGATGCACATACAATATATCAGACTGTGTAATTTGTTATGTGTAAAACCGAACAATTACACACCTGCTTTCGCTTTGTAAAATACGAACAATGCAATTTATATGCGAACCAAATGATAGAGCTCAAGGTCGATATGAGGATTAAATGCGCGCATATTACGCAAATGCCATTTCTATCATCAATTTTCTATTGTGAAAAATTATTACCATTTTTCCCCATATACTACCACCCATCACTCATCCACCCATTCAACCCATGTGAAATAAATAAATTGATTTTCGCTTAAGATTCCGTCGTACCAAATTAGTTTTCGATTTCAACAAGTGGTTTTACCCTTTTTTTTTCATTAATATTCATGAAAATGATCACAATACTACCGGTTTCTAATCAGTATCGATGCCCGAAGGGACTAAATTTCGTCAAAAATTTCAAATTGATTTTCTCCATTAAAGTGTTTCGAAAAAAAATAAAACAAAAAGGAATCATTTAAAACAAACCATAACCGTTCAAAATCAATTTTATTTAATTGATTTTTTTTTTTTTTTTTTTTTTTTTTTTTCAAAACGATCAAAATCTGATTTCATATCGCATCTGATGTCCCACGCAATGTCCAGCGATTTGAAAGTTTTTCCATTTACAAATAAATCAAAATAAAATGGATTGCATTGCAATTGCATTGAGCATTTACATTGAGCATTTTTAACAAAAAAAAACAATATAATTTTCCATTGAGTAAAAAATGAAAAAAAAAAAAAAACTATGGATAAAAGTGCATAAATCACAAATCCAATGTTGCACATGAAAGAATTGGATTTAAAATTGCAAGTGGGTGTGTTTTTCATTGAGCATAGCTTTGTGAACATTTCACAAAGGAACACAAAGATAAAGGAAAAAAGTACTGTTGATAATCAATGTGCTAAGGTCGCCACCGCAAAAACCCAAATTATTCACAAGAATAAGATTAAATTCCATTTTGATTCGCATTTATTGTGAAAATCTCGTACACGTGTTTACATTTTAAAATTGCCATGTAAATTTCGTCGCATTCATATAAATTAGAATAAATCGTTTCTGAAATATTGTTATCAACGTAGCAAAAACATAAAGATAAATAAGACGAGGCATGGCATCAGATATACCTAGGGGATTTTATTCACTCAAAAATGAGATAATTTTTTGTTGTTGTTGTTGTTGTCTGTTGTACCAAATACTCAGGATAAACAATGGTAACCTTGAAATTATGCTTAATTTTGTTTATTTTGTTACTATTGATTTTGGCTATATTTTTATGGCATTTTTTTTTTTTTTACTTTTTTTCAAAATAACTTTTTCAATTTGTATGATATTAAGATTACATTTTATTTTCGGTTCGAAAGGCTCCTCCCCTAAAGCGTCAAATCTCGATATATTTGTGACTTACACAATACGCAAACAAACAAAACAAAATAAAAACAACAACACCGTATTCAATTTATATCGATTTGTAACTCAATCTATAGAAGTTAAACAATCATTTCCGTGAGTCGATCACGTTTCGCATCGGTTCATTTTTCACAATTCGTTCTCTTTTTTCTTCTTCTTCTTCTTCTCTGCTTTTTATTCCCCTGCAAAAGTCGTCTTGCACTCTCTCTCTCTCTCACTCTCTTTCTGTCTCTCTCTCTCTCACTCTCTTTCGCTCTCTCACTCTCTCACTCTCTCACTCTCTCACTCTCTCACTCTCTCACTCTCTCACTCTCTCACTCTCTCTCTCTCTCTCTCTCTCTCTCTCTCTCTCTTTCTCCTTTACCTCTATTGACTAGACGCATATTTCGTATTTAAAATAGAATTTCTATTCCTTTTGTTTTCTTGCAGTTTAAAATCCAATCATTTTACATTTGATGTCATTTATGCGAGAAAAGCGTAATATAACAACTTGTGTGTCTCGTTTCGAATAAATCCAATTGATTAACGATATATTTGTCATGGAATATTTGCATCAAATACGCAGACACATGGCTTATGCAAATGCTACGATGTCCTTTCGATTTGACAGTTTTTTTTTCTTCTTTCTTTTCTCGTTGTCTCACTGAAATTGATCTTTGATTTTGTATTCGAATTAGTTCACATTTTTGCCTGACTATGCCTTTTTCTATTCATAGTTCATCGAATGAAAATGAGATTATCACATTTCTGAGTTCTAAATTATTATTTGCACTGTAAATCAATCAACTTCAATAAAACGTATTTAAGGTACTTGAAAGAAAATAGTTTTGTACACCAATGTGTGAATTGAAGTATGAATTGTCCACTCAGTTGTAGATATTTTCTTTCTCAATGTCTTTGTTTTCGCTTGGAATTTTCCGACTTTGTCAATTTCAAAAACCGCATGAATTGAATGAGGGCGTGGTTTTTCCCATTTCTTCACCAACAAGAATTCCGATTTTACAACAATTTGTGTGTGTGTGTGTGTGTGTGTGTGTGTGTGTGTGTGTGCGTTCAACTATTATTGATAATGAGACAATACAAATGTAGATTCAATTACATTCACTGACCCAGTTTTATTTCAATTTTGTCATCATGGAATTTTTTTCTTCAAGTTTTCTTCCATTCACAGTTGAGACAAAAAAAAAAAAAGAAATTAAAAAAGAAAAAAAAAAAAAAAAACAAAACACAATTGTTGAAATTATCATCAAAATTTGACCAGGCCAGTCTTCTTTTCACAGCCATTAAATTGAAAATAATGACGCAAGTAACAGACTCATCACTAGAATAGTCTTGAAAATTTGTTCAGTGTATTGAATCCATTTACGATGAAATCAAGTGTATCGTTGCTTGTTGATTAAAATCAAATATAGCGTATAATTCATATTCAGTGAGTGTGGTATTGGTTTGGGACAGTTTTTCACCATTGTCAATGGAGCAACATTTAATCAGCTGAGAAATTGTTTTTTTTTTTTTTTCCTTTTCTCTTTGTAGTTTGTTGTCGTTGTCGTCATCGTCAACGTCGTTTCATCGTTTTTCATAAAACGTTCGCTTTCTGTGTATGTATGTGAGACTAAAAGAAAATTCCACAGTTGACCGAGCATCTAACTTTCATTGATAAATGTGTTGGCCCAACTTAAGCACTGATTCGAAGACACATAAAGTCTATTCTATCTATTGACTTATTTTTCGACAGTTTTCAATGATAAAATGGCAATATGTTGTTTCGCATTTCCCAACGTTTATATTCTTTTTATATTTTTTTTTTTTTTTTTTTTTGAAAGAAAATAAAACGCAAAAAAAACCGCGTTGGCGTCATTTTATTCAGCTGCGGTGTGTATTGATGTGCATTAAAAATTCTGTATCTACCATTAAAAAATTGGTTTGGCATTCATTGCATTGTAAAAAGAACAGTGGCAACAACAGCAAACAGCAGAATAATAATGCAATTTTGTGCGCGTTACGATGATATAATCTGGCAGTTTATAACGCACTTCACTCTCGCACCTCCTTTTATTTTTTTACTCTCTCTTCATTTTCTGTGCATATGCAAAGGTTTTTTTTTTATTAGTCATGAAAAAGAAAAGAGAGAGAGTGAGAGAAAGAAAGGAGGAGAGCGAGAGAGAGAGAGAGAGAGAGAGGAGGAGAGAAGGCACAGAGAGGGGGTCAGAGAGAAATAGAGAGAGAGAAAGAGAGAAAGAGAGAAAGAGAGAAAGAAGGAGAGAGAGAGAGAGAGAGAGGAAGAGAGAGAGAAAGAGAATTTCAACCAAATCCGCAAACAATTTTCTACAATTTTTCATTACAACTTTGTGTATTGCGTATGCATGTGTTTGGCTTTGGCTTTGGTTTTTCCCATTTCAAACATTTATATTTTTGAGTGGAATTTTATTTCAAACAGAATGAAAAATTAACACAAATTACGTTGAATTGGTTTAGCATTTTGCAATTTTCATGGCTTAACATAGCTTTTGTGATGTTGCAAATTGAGTTCGCGTTTCATTTTTTTTTTTCTCTGTTATTTCTGTTGCTTGTTTTCACTTCAATTGCATTTTTATGAGGTCGACGTTATCTTCCATTCAATTTTCTCTTCATTTTTTTTTTTTTAATCGAATTTTTCCCTTTCATATGATGTGCTACGCATTTGAATGATGAAAACATAATAAATCTATCATTATAAATTGATTCCTAATCGAATTTAACATTGAAATTTTCTCATTTTGTTTGCTAATTTTTCCGCTTGCGGTTGGTCAAATTAAAAAAAGGGATTGAATTGGTTGAAAATTGAATTGGTTGCGGTGCAAAAATATCGTTGAGACGCGCAAATTATTGTGCGCCTGCCAAATGTGAATCGCATTAAAATTAAAATTGATAGAAGAAATTAGTGTGCGATCATTGTATAGCTTTGGTTTCTTCTATTTTGGCGAAAATGTTATAAAATACCAAAAATGCGCTTACGTTCACTTCGGAAATTAAAAATTAATGAAATTATCAGCATCAGTTGTTGATGTTCACCATTCGTTTGCACTTTGTTTGAATTTTCAACTTGGGATTTGAGTTGAATCAATTTATGCAAATTAATACGATGAAATACCGGATTTAAAATTAATAAAATGTGTCGTTTATTGAATTTCAGCTAATTCCATGTCCATAGTTGTGTTGGAGTCGGAAGTTCTTTTGTTTTATAGCAATAAACGCCTACTTTGTTCAGTATCAGTACAAGCATTTAATGCCCTTTCAAAATGAGCAGCACGTCGCCAATATCGTCAAAATGTATGTCTTTTGGCTTACTCTATCTTTATGTATCGAATGTATTAGCTGATGTTTTTTTTTTTTGTTCAGTTAAATAGAATAGCATCGATTTTAATGACAGAAATTAAGCGATAAGCTTTAGCGTAATCACAATCGATGATTATAATGCAACAAGTTTTCATTTTGTGTGATCGGACCTCCTTTCGTTGTGTATTTATGCTAATGCTATCTAGAAATTGTTGTGCACATGTGATTATCGGGATTTCAGTTTTACCTTTGATGCAGAAAATGCAAAGCATCTCTGTATTGCTTAAAAGATAGTAAAGAAGTTTACTTTTGTGATAATGTTTTGTTGTATTAAATGTTTGACATAAAAATAAAAACAACTGTCAACAGAGCCCATAATTTCCAAGGGATTTCACAAAGTATCGATGAATAAGAGACTGGCAGACCTTAATACACCAATACAAACAACCGAATCATCATAATTATAACTTATTCTATTTGATGCTCTGTTCATTGTGCGAATAAAATCTACGATGACGACAATTTGTCGAATGATTATTGTCGACATTCAAACGTTTCATTTTAATGAAGTGAAAACATTTAATTGTCTAACAACGGCATTCACATCAACTCTCAATTTTGTAGTCTCTTTCATTCGATACATATTTTTTTTTTTTTCTTTTTTTTCATCTCCTATCTCTCTCACTTTGGTTCTTTATTACACAGTGAAATGTTCATCATTTCAAAATTTCGAAAAGAAAAAAAAAAAGAAAACGAGTATTTGGCACAATTTGAAATTTTCTCGTAGGCGTTTTATACGTTTTGTCATTTTCAATGACGTTAACAATCGTTATGTTTACTTACATTTTATACCATTTAGAATACATCTTCAGCCACTTACCATATCGAATTAAGTGATTTTGTCGGTGCCAATGTGTCACATTGATTCGAGCCGTTTCTCTTTTTCTTTCTCTCTCTCTCTCTCTCTCTCGCTCTCTCTCTCTCTCTCTCGCTCTCTCTCTCCCTCTCTCTCTTTCTCTCTCTCTCTCAATTTTCTTTCTAGATTCGATCTCTTCAATTTTGATGCCCAATTTGATTGAAAGGCATCGGAAAAGCAATCAATAAATGTCGGCTAAATTGTTTTTATAATGATGATGAAAAGGTAATCATGAGCCATTGCAAACCTTTTTCCAATTTCAACTTTATAATAAGTGTTAACAAGCTCACCAATCACTGGGGCACTTTTAAATGAATGAACGAATGCACGAAAGAAAGGAAGAAAAGAAGAATTCAAAAAAAAAAAAAACGAAAAAAAAAGAAAGAAACACGAAACGATGGCGCTTAAAATTGCCTTATTCAGTCAATCTGTCCATTAAAGTTTCAACCACTATGCATTCCATTCAAGTTGATTCTATTTACATAATAATGTCAACGTCAATAATCTCTATTATGTGAAGCAATAACACCTTTCATTGACTCTCGCCCCCTTTTTTCTTATCCGTATTCATGTAAATTTTAAAATGTTTCCCACCAAAATAGGGGAAAAAATTGTAGCGAATAATGCATAAAGAATTATTTTGCGAAGTATTATAAAAAAAAAAATGCCACTGAAAGAAAGAAGAAGAAGAAGAAGAAGAAGAAAAAAAAAAAAAATGTATGATTCAAATCACATCAACATCGACTTATTTTTGTCTTTGTCAAGTGTTGCGTGAACCATTATAATTTGTCTCATCCCCGTGTAAAAAATTTAATTTTCTTCATACTCAATTTTCGTGAATATTTTTTGTTAGCATGGACCCTCACGAAACCAACGCACAAAATATTGAATTTCTAAGCACGGCAGAGGGGATTTAATGAAATTCATTTCCATAAAAGAAGAAACACATTATTCTTCTACCGCCTCACAAAAAAAAAGGATTGGTCAAAAAAATTGAAGGGGATAGAGAAGATGGGTGATAAAAATATGAGAAAAAAAAAAAAAAAAAAGAGAGAAAAGGTAAAAAAAAATTAAAATAAAGAGAAAAAAAAAGGTTAAATTAAAAATAAAAACCAAAAAAAAAAATATTGAAAAAGGAAAAAAAAAGTAATTTAAAAAAAAAAAAAAAAGAGGGGGAAAGAAAAAGGACCAATTTTTAAAAAAAAAAAAAAGAAAAAAAATTCCAAATAAGATAAAAAAAAAAAAGGAAAAAATGGGAGGGGGGGGGGGGGTAAAAAAAAAAAAAAAAAAAAAAAAAAAAAGTTGATGACGTGTATTACGTAAAATGTAAATTTTTCTCGATTAACATGACACGAAAAACGATGAAGAAATTTCGCCTGGCATTTGGAAGAAGATAAAAAAAAAAGAAGTCAATATGCGTGTACACGATGCATATGCCGAAGGATAAAGGCAAGGTGAATATAAATAAAAAATAAAATCACAACACGATACATTTTTATAAAGTTTAATCTGGAAGTAAACCAATCAATTTTTATTCGGTGGAAAAAGATCAATCGTTCAATATAATGACTGGCGTGGAATACTAATTTTTATCAATTTCACTCGTTGCCGTTACAGTGTGCCAATTCACGAGCGCGCGCGCGTGCCCTGTCAATTTTAACATTTTTTTAAACTTTGTTTTTGTGTCGATCACATTTTCCGCATCTTTTTTCATTTTTTTTTTTTTTTTGTGCTTGAGATTCACATGCACAAAATGTGCGTCACATTGTTCATTTTACAAAAATTACACGTAATAGATTCCATAATATAATCTTTGGTTCGTTTTCTATCATTTTATCTTTTAACAAACCTTATTTTTCACATCAAACATTTTATTTAATAAGTAGCACGCTAAAAAGTCACAACATTAAATATCAACGCATATTATGAAGAGTGAAGGGAGCAGAAGCGAAAATGAATGAAAAAAAAAAAAAAAAAAAAAATAAACCCCAAACTAAACTGAATGAAGTTGAAACGATGAAACTGATTATTTATTTACAAGTTTGAAACTATAAAAAGTCGTTGACGTTGGTGGCTTAACAATTTTATTAACTTCATTAAAAAGATTGGTTATTGAATCATTAAACGAAAAATCGTCCCCAGCGAGAAAAACGTGACATTATGCATTGGAGTAGGAAGATGGAGAACAAGGTTTTGGAAGTGCCTTGAAGCGACATCATCATCCTCGCTTGTTTTTCTCTCTTTTTTTTTTTTTTACTCTTTTTCTTTCTGTGCAGGTCTTTTACACGCAAAAATTAAGTGTTTTCAATGTGAGTGTGTTATGTTTTCTACTGCGGTCCCTGTGGATGGTTCACATATATGTCGATCTAAAAATCGTTGATTGCGCAAGCAAAAAAAAAAAAAAAAAAACAACGGTTACTTTCTTAACTTGAAGCTGATGCACGAGCAATAAGCTCAACCAAATAAATAAAAATGATGTTAAACTCTGTATAACATTTCTAGGTTGTTTTCATTCTTTCGTTTATATTTCTTTTGTTTCTTTTTTTCTATTTCAACTGCAATTTTCCATTTTCAGCTGTATATATAGATACGTAAAAAAATTGTATGACGAAAAAAAAAAAAAAAAAAGAACGACCTGCTGTTTACAACGTCAAACGATGGGAATTCATCGATATCATGCGTGGAACATTAGACGTACATATTTCATAATCCAGCCCCCATTACATGGCCCATCAAATCACATGAATGTATGCGTGCAATGTTGAATCGAATCAACGAAGCTATGGAGATGTGCGTATATTTCTATGGCTGATTCTTCCGCTATGCAGAACTAATGTCTCTGTTTGGCTCGCATCAACGGACTCAACAAGATGAACCCCACAATAAAAACCCATAAAGTATTCACATTTATAGCAGAAAAATAAAATTGATTATATTTATTTTTTTTTTTTGAAATGTCGTCATGAGAGTGCGGGACAAACGAGAAATAGATAGAGAGTTTGCATGTGTGTATTTGTATGTTTGACGTTCGTCTGTATGTGAGGGAGAAAGAAACACCACATATTTCATTTTTATCTCTGTTTACATGTTTTCTTTTCTTTTTTTCTTTTTTGGTCGTTGTTTTGCCCTCTTATATGGATGAAGGGGGAACACGAAAACAAATAGCACAAACCAAACAAGTAAATTAAATTAATAAAATACCGTGCAATGAAAGGTTTTATTTCCTTCTAACTGCCATCTCGAAATGGATACTTCCAATGCCATCGGTCTTTGTTTTATCGTTAAATATTTTCTAATGTAATGTTAAACAACCACACGTCTTTGCGTCTATTTAATTCAAATTGAATTCAAAAATTTACCTTCAAATGGACTGCTATGTAAATTTAATTCATTTTCATCTCTCACTCTCATTCTCCTCCCCTCTCTCTCTCTCTCTTCCTCTCTCTCTCTCTCTCTCTCTCTCTCTCTGTCTCTCTTTCTCTCTCTCTCTCTCTTTCTCTCTCTCTGTCTCTCTTTCTCTCTCTCTTTCTCTCTCTCTCTCCCTCCCTCTCTCTATCTCTCTTTCTCTCTCTCTCTCCCTCTCTCCCTCTTTCCTTCTCTCCCTCTCTCTCCCTCTATCTCTCTTTCTCTCCCTCTCTCTATCTCTCACTCCATCTCTCTCTCTCTCTTTCTCTAAACCTTGCTCTCTTCCCCTCTCAAAACTCCAACTGTTGGTACTATGACCGACTTCAATGTTAGACAATGTTTTTTTTTTTTTTCTCTTTTGCCGCGACACATATATTGTGATCATTCGATACGTGGCGACTTCATTTCCATTCGATTGAATTTCCATTTCATCCCTGGATTCTAATCGACCGAATTACATTTGTCTCAATTCTCAGTAGGCAATCGTTTATTTAAAACAAAACACATTCAACAATTCCATATAAAATTGCCTTTTTCTGCGATACAATGAAACAAAAAAAAAAAAAAAAAAAATAAAATAAAATACAATATTCATTTGAATAAGGCAGGAGCAAACAAATAACAAATATTCTTTTCACTCTGTGGAGTCGTCGCCAAAAAATGTCATTGTTTTGTGAAATTCTTGGAAAATTGAAAAAAAAAAAAAAAAAAAATATGCGCCTCGGAACAGGCCTATTCAATTGACAATGTGTCAATGTTTACATTGCCAAAAGTAAGATAGAAAAAAAAAAATCAAGATAAAATGTACACATATACAGCCGATGTAAACAAAAATAGGAATATTTGTATGTTTCATTCAATCATGTGACGAAATAGCTGTTTGAAACGTGGTTTCTCAATATCAGACAAAAAATATTTTCTTTTTTTTACAAGAAAATATTTTTTAGTTTGACCCAAGGATGTGATTGTTCATAAAACTTTTTCCCTGATTCAATGTTACTTCGGTCATATCTATTGAGTAGATGAGAGGAGAGTATGTTTTTTATTTTATATAAAAAAAAAAGAGAGAGAAAAAAAATACCAAAAAAAAAAATAGAAGAGAGGAGATATTATTATTTTTTATTATATTTAATATATAAATGAACATCTCTCCTTTTTATTATATTATAATTAAATTTTTATTTTCTTTTATTTTATATTTAAAATTTTTTTTTTTTTTTTCTCTCTCTCCCTTATATATGGTGATTTGTACACAGTCATAAAGTTTGTGTAGACTAAACCATGAAAACCGACAATAATAACACTTGTTGCGCCCAAAATCGTTTGTATAACCATATATTCATGTGTTTATGTAGAAAATTTTTCATCGAAAAAGAGAATACTATATATTTTGTAGCTTTTCATTTATAGATTGTTGCTATTTTGCAATTTTCTATAAATAGTTCAGAGAAAATTCATGTATTTAGACAATTATTATGAAATCATTCGGTTCCTAGTCGTCATCCAAATCTTTATAAATTCACTGAAATGATGTTTGAATCCTCGAAAATCGCAATGATTGCATAGTAACCACAAATGGATTAGATGTAAATGCCATTGGCTAGACTTATGACCACTTTACGTGTTGTATTATAAATCATAGAAAACTTGTGACGACTAATGTAATAATATATTATGCACAACAGGCATTGAAATTTCATTTTTTTTAGAACAACCGGATTCGGGTTTTTTTAAAAGCAAAACAAAGGTCTTCACTTTTAAAAAGTCCATTCTGTCTAGTCTAAGAAAAAAATTGTTTTGAAATATGGTGCTGAAAATGAAAAATTGGAAACTGAAAAGCAAAACAAAACATTCATTTTGCTAAATAATTATCAATTATGATAACAAAATGTATGAAAATTTATTCAATTCTTGGCATTTTACAAATTTTAAAAATGTTTTTTATTATCTACGTTTGTTAGTTCCATATCATCGTCTTGTGTAGTAGATTCGACTGCTGTAAAAATACCTTTATAATAGGGTGCATTTGTGGCTTTTCGTTCAATAACATTGGAGAAGTTTTTCCGATTTTTATCATTTAAAAATAAATTAATCGAAGATTTTGGGTTCCATTTTTCTAGTGGTGGCATATTAAAGTGAACGTGCAAATATTTGTTTTCAGTTTGTATGGATATATTGCCCCTTTGTGGAATTTTTATTCTATTATTTGCGCTTATGCATCTCTCTACATCCGCAGAGTGTGGAGTACATACTTGAATTCTGGCCAACACAGTTATAATTTCATTATAATTTTCTAAAGTGGATGGTGATTTCACTAAAGTTTTTATGATTTTGTTGAGATTGGAATCCAATTTCATTGGGATATTTTGATCAATTAATTCATTGAATTGAAGTTGAAGTGATGTCAAATTTAAATCCGAACCAAACAACTCATGAATTTTCCGAATATTCGCATTTGGACTGAAGTTTATAAATGGCTCTAATATGCCCACAATGTCATCATCACTTTGAAATCTTTCGGAAAGTTTATCGATAATTGTTTCAATTATTGTAGAACGAACGTTAACAAAGTCTTGCACCTTTCTTCTTCTATTTTCACTTGTTGGAATTAAATCGAATCCTTTCAAAATTAGTTCACCATCCATGTCGTCGATGCTTTCGTTTAAGACTTCTTCCCATCCCCCAAGAAGTGCGTTATTGTTTGAATTGTCAAGGGCACTCGGAGTGAATGAATGCTTTGAATCAGGCTTAATATGGTTATGTTATCACCTTGAATTTTTTTATGATAACGTGTGAAGATTTGAAGCAAATCTGCCAAAAACGCAATGAATCGGAGATTTTCTACTTTGGACAAGAAAATAAGA
Organism: Resseliella maxima; assembly: GCA_029041755.1. Taxonomy (NCBI): domain Eukaryota; kingdom Metazoa; phylum Arthropoda; class Insecta; order Diptera; family Cecidomyiidae; genus Resseliella; species Resseliella maxima. The sequence continues at coordinate 599,355 of JAQOWM010000747.1, forward strand.
AAAGCGCTTGCTTGACTGTCGTTGTCTTCATTTTCCTTGAAATATATCATGAGCGTTTGCCATGATCGCAATATATTATTGACCAATGTGAAACTGAATGATGTCCAACGTACATCAAAAATTTTTGGTAATGACAGAAGATCACGTTTTCTTTCTGATGCAATTCTTTTCAAGCTGTTCATCCGTAGACCAGATTGGTGAAAGTATGAAGAAATTGCACTCATTGTGGATAGAGATTTTTTTATTACAGTATGCAAATTAGATGTATCCTTCCACACTAAATCCATTCGGTGTGCGGAGCACCAGATTTTTGTAAGTGGAATTTGTGAGCCAATTTTTCGGATATCATTTTCAAAATATAACCACAGGCTTTTTTTACTACCTAAGTTTATCTTAGCTCCGTCCGTACATATCGATGAGATTAATTTCATTACTATCTCATAAAGTTCTGTGCCATTATTTTCAATAATCCCTGATTTGACGGCATTTTACAATCCAATTGCTCCACGCTTCGTTTGCTCGCCAATACCGAGGAAAATCAGTTCCATAGCTCCATTTTTATTCAATAGTTTTAGCAAAATGTAAATTTTATCGATTTGGAACCGGTCAATTGATCTATCAATTCGTGTAGAACAAGCGAGAGCTGTTTTGATATTTTCTTTAAGACTGTGGTTAGACTTCACAATCGTTGAGAGCAAATCTAGGTGCGAATTTGGGTTCACATATTGCAAATTTAATGAAGGAGAAATAGTTGGTGCACTTTCATCTTGATAATTGAATAGCCTTCCAGCTTCATAAGCAACATGTCGTCCAGGCCAACTGTATGCACTGTTAGATAACTGTTTAGCATCGACGTAAATTTCACAAAAAAGTTTTGATAGATGTGCAATCTGGATTTCATTTGCTTTACTAATGTGAGTCTCAATTGATCTTATTTTATCAGTAGGCAAAGTTATTGCCATTTTCGCTGCTTTCACACATTCTTTATGATATTGCTGATTAAAATGATTTTCAACGTATGAGCGTTTGAATCTTGTACCCGAACTGATCGTAATTGGGGCTGGTTTCTTATTGGCACTGTACATTTTGACAATATTGGGATTTGATACGCAAACTTTACATCGTACGTATCGTTCCTTTTCTTTTTTATTATTTAACACCGAAAATAATATCCGAAGGCAAATTGGTTTGGCTTGATTCATTTTCATTTTGAACTAAAGCAGCAGCTCCAGCCAATTCAGTATCGTTTAACATTGAACTACCCAGTTGTTCGTTGACTTGAGAAAGATTTTCTTGTTCTTTTCCTCTCAAAAATTGAAAAACAATAAAAACAGCTCAAGACCACGACAATATAGACTTACTTTCTTCATTTCGAACTTCTTGGTTTAAATTATTAGATTCGCTTTCATTTTGATCAACAACAGGTTTTGTCTTTTTAGTTAACCATCCCAACACTGTTGGATTAGTCTAAATAAAGATTTTTTTGAAAATAAAATAAAAATGTTGATCTACTAAAATGTAATATTTCAAATTACCGGTTGATCTTTTTTTTTTATTATCACTTTTTTTTGATGGTTTTGATAAAAACATTTTTAATAGTCTGCCTGCTTCGGTAGTCAAAATATCAATAAATGAATTTTGATTACGAGAACATAATTTGCCTGTATTTGATTGCATTATTTTCAACAATCTCATATATAAAAAAAAGCAAAAGAATTTGTAATCAGCATTCTCTATTCCAAGAATTGTGCAGATTAATTACTAAACAAAAGATCTGATGGTTATTCAACTGTCTACTCCCGAAAATGAAACTTAAGTGAAATAATTATATAAACAATTGAATGTTGGCTGCACAATTAATTTTCATTTGAACTTCGATTATGTCAACATATTTCACTTGTTTTCGACTGAATTATAATTATCAATCTTATAAATAAAAAGATACAGAATAATTGGCATTCAGTGTTGCAAGAATCAAGCAGTTTAATTACAACATTCTGCATATACTCGACACAATTTAAGTTTATCAGATATATGTAACTTCGGAAGTTTTGAAGCTATTGTGAATTTATGTCAAAATATTCCCAAATTGATTATTGATGAAGCAGATATTATTCAAAAAATTCTTGAAATTCCTAATAATTTGATTTCTGGTCCTGATCGTTTACCTAATTTGTTTATTAAAAAATGTATTGGTACCTTGAGTAAACCAATTTCTATTTTGTTAGATAAATCGCTCAAATCTGGTTATGTTCCTAATTTATGGAAATCATCTTTCGTTAAACCTATATTTAAAAGTGGTTCAAAGAATGATATTGAGAATTACAGGGGTGTTGCTCTACAAAATGTGATTCCAAAGATTTTGGATTCAATTATTGCGACATACTTGAATTTTCATATTAAGAACATGGTTGATGTGAGTCAACATGGTTTTGTAAAGGGAAGATCAACTATTACGAATTTGGTTGAATTTACTTCTCAGACGTTGAATGAACTAAAGCCACATAATCAAACAGATGCAATTTACATTGATGTGGCTAAAGCATTTGATTCTGTAAATGTTGAACTTTTGATACATAAATTAAATATCATGGGATTGAATTCACAACTTTTAAATTGGATAAATTCTTATATGAATGGCAGGAAACAAATTATCAAAGTAAATGATTGTGAATCAGATCCTATTGAGGTTTTTTCGGGTACGGGTCAAGGTTATCCCATTGCTGCAACCTTGTTTATTTTGTTTATCATTGATTTACCAAAATACAGTGGTGACTCATCAATTCTTTCATTTGCAGATGATGTTAGACTTTCCCACAATATTGCTTCAATTGATGATTGTTTAACTCTCCAAAAGAGTTTGAACAATATAGTTAGTTATTTTAATTTGAATCAGTTGAAATTGAATGTTAAAAAGACGAAATTAATGATTTTTCAACGCTTTGGTAATGCGATTGAATTCAATTATTCGATTGGTGATTCAAAAATTGAAAGAGTTGATCAAATTAAGGATCTTGGTGTGAAATATCCCAAATAGGACGGGAAACTTAATTTCAAGGCCCATGTTGAATCAGTGATAGCGAAGGCAAGATCAAGACTGGCCTGGATCAAACGTTTTGCTAAAGATTTTAATGATCCATATACAATTAAAATTTTATTTTTCAGTTTCGTTATTCCTATTTTAGAATATGGTTCTCAGGTTTGGAACACTCACAGCTTGGGACAGGCAAGACGAATTGAGTCTGTTCAGAAGCAATTTTTGCTGTATGCTTTAAGAAGATTCAAATGGAATAATGGATTTCACCTCCCAAAGTATGAAAATAGACTGCTGCTGTTACGAATGATTTCTTTAGAAAATCGCAGGAGTATTGCTCAAATAATGTTCATCCTAAAGCTGATCAAGGGTGAAATTTGTTCGGATGTTCTTTTGGAAAAAATTCAATTCAGAATTCCTTATCATTCTGTCAGAAATATTGAATTTTTAAGAATTCAATCTGTTAATCATGGCTATCAAAAACATATGCCCTTGAATATTTTAATTGAAACTTTTAACAAGTACTATAATGATAAATTGTTGAATGAATTTGTAATAGACTTTAATGTCAGTTCGGAAGTAGTTAAGAAAAGATTGAATGAATTATTTATGAAACCGATAGATTAACCAATAATTGTTTGTCTCATTTCGATTCATTTTTGTAGTTCAGCAATCACAGAGACTTGCTCTGAAATCATTAGGATTGGCAATGGATTGTTGATTCGATACAATTATTGAATCAACTATTTCATGTAAATCAATTGTAAATATTTTTAAAAATCATTTAAATAAACCACCTTTGGCGAAGAAACGCTGTTTGGTGCAGTAATAATAATAATAATAATTATTCAATTGTCTGCTGCTGAAAATGAAGTTTAAGCGAAATAATTTAATAAACAATTGAATGTGACTTTGCTTTTGCATATAATCAAAAAATATCTTTTTCCAAGCAATCCAAACAAATGCAATATGGCATAATTGGTTTGTTTAGATTAATTTTCTCTCTCGAATTCTTTTTGAATTGGTGTTCTATAACCAATATATATCATTACGGTTGAATCGCTCAAAATAGAAAGTTCTCTTAAATCGTTTGACAATTATAATCGTGGTTAAAAAAACTTGTTGAAAAAAGAAAATGGGATTTTGGGCATTTTTAAAAGCCGTTGGCAAATTTTGTATGGCAGCATTTACTGGTTATGAAGTTGCGGATATAATTCAACGCAACGCAGCTGCATTGGAAGTCAAAAAAGAATTCGAGACTCTCAAACAAGAATTAATTTAATCAAAATTCACTGGTATCGAAGATGTGAAAATTCTACTACTCGTCATATTGGTTGTTTTGGTTTTTATGTTAGCCGTATGGCTATGCCAAACAACAAAGCGGTGCTTGGGAAAGATTGCTGAAAAGTCTAGTAAAGCATAAAAATGGTAAATGTTCATTTTCAGAGAAAATTAGTATTAAAGTTAATATAATGTAAAATGTTCCTTATTTCAGAACGATCATTGCTCAAGATTTTCATTGCTCCGAAAGGTGAACTAATGACCAAAAAAAAATCAAATGCGTGATGAACATATGGAGAAAATTACTATGTAGACTTTGTATAAGTCATTGTACATTCCGCCTAGTGATATTTTTTCCGAAATATTTGAATAAAAAACACGCAAAATATGTATTTAAAAAGAATTTTTTTTTGTTTTCATCGATTTTTTTTTAGAATTTTTCTTAATTTTCATAAAAACTTGTATCATTTTTGGAGTTATATTAATTTTTGAATGAAAAATGCTGCAAATTCTTAAAAAATTTGGAAAAATTCTACAACCGGAAAATTCAGGTAGAGCAACCGGATTGGGTTTTAGAACAACCGGAATCCGGTAGAGCAACCGGAAATTTCAATGCCTGATGCACAAGGTACACAATTACGCACTCGTTAAGCACAGCCTATGGGCAATTCCATTATTTTTTTATTTTCTCAAGACCGCCATGGTATTATTCTTGATATATTCCGAACGCAATTTTCTTTACATATAAAAAAAAAAATCCATCCAAGCTTGCAAACACAGAAAATAAACCAGGCCAAAGAAATAATAAAGTTGAACGAAGTAAATTAATTTTAGCTTACGTAAAATCCATCCGTAGTTGACAGAACTGTCAGATCAAATGCATCAAAACGAATGCAAAATTATTATGATGAGAGTGAAAGATAAGACGAAAAAAAAAAAAACACCAACAAAATCTAAAATAAAAACATTTTGGTGTCAATTCCATCCTTTTTGCAATATAATTGCCATACTAAAATAATCTTCAAGGAATAATGCCAATATGCGTTTGCAATATTTTTACTGCAAATGACAGATTCTTAACCGTTTTCTCAACTGTTGATTCGCTGCTGGTTGGCACTGTTTTCATTATTTTTTCCTTTTTTTATTTCTATGTTTCTTGTTGTTAATATTCATCATGATGACTGTACAGTGTACACATTGATAAATGTAAACATTGATTATTGTCGAAAAATGACATGAAAATTACCCAACCATCAAAATGTCAATTCCAATTGGACGTTCATTTCATAAATGTGCAAGGATTGAAATTACATTTCATTTCTCTCTCTCCCTTTCTCTCTCTCTTTCTCTCTCCCTTTCTCTCTCCCTTTCTCTCTCCCTTTCTCTCTCCCTTTTTCTTTGTCATTCTCTCTCTCTCTCTCTCTCTCTCTCTTTCTCTCTTTCTCTCTCCCTCTCTTTCTCTCTCTCTTCCTCTCTCTCTCCCTCTCCCCTCTTTGAACCATCTCGCTCTCTCCCCCTCTTTAAGCCAATTTCCATTTCAGTAATATAAATTCAAAGATAGCAAGTGTTTTGTAATTTGAAAATCACTTAAAACGATATGGATGAAGCAAAAAGTGAATTTCAATCATTTGATCGGTTGCGCGGAAAATTGAAACAGCAGGTTGTATTCTTATCAGCGGGAAAGAATATATTGATTACGTAAAAACACAATGTCTGCAAAGAAATCGTTATCGACTGATGTATAAATGTCGCTTTTTTTTATTACGATCTAACAAAGAGTTGTGCTGTTTTTTTTTTTTTTTTTTTTTTTTTTGAGTTATCGGTGTATTTTGCGGGTATCAACAAATTGGCAGCATCTGTAAATGTAATTTTCTTGGAAAATGAACAAAAAAAAAAAAAAAAAACAAACAAATCATTGTTTTGTAGCTTCTAATGTTGTGGTTGAATATCGATATATTGTATTGTATTTTGATTACATTTTTTTATGTTAAAATATGAATGTATAAATTGTAAAAATGAAAGAAAATAGAGAAAAAAAAAAGTTAAAAAAGAAAAAAAAATGTATTTTTTTCCAAAAGGGATTTGGAATTAATGTGGCTATTAAAAAATTAGAGACAATAAAAAAAGACATACAAATCAATGTAATTAAATTATCAAAACAGTTTATTTCTGTCGAAATTTGGTTCCTTTGTAGTGAACACAAAATCCATTTGTGATATTTGCTATTTCCATTATTCAAGAAAAAAGTCTTTAATTTGTGTGAATGTGCGTCCAAATTTTGGTTTTTTTTTTTTTTTTTTGAGAATCAAAACAAGGAGTCTTTTACAAAAACCAACAATTTGTTTGATGTTAAAAGAATAAAAAAAAAAAATCCACAATGATTGTATGTTTTAAAATCAAAGAGCGATCATTTGCATAGAATGATGTTATTTTCAATGCAAAAATCGCATGTGATATAAATTCACATCAGATAAGCCATTCGTACGTTCTTCTCTGGTGCATAAATGAAAAAAATAAAAAAAGAAATTGTTGCTCCTAATAGCTAGGTAGAACGAAATACGTGCTGTTGTTGTTGTTTTTTTTTTGATATTTGTAATATTCTTAAAGATAAAACTTTGCAAACTCAAAACCAAACGATTATTTAATTATTGCTGAATAAATTTTGTCTCTCAATGTTTTGTTTTTGTTTTTGTAATTGCTACATGCTATTTATAATGTTTTATATAATTATTAAATTGTTTTTCATCATTTTCAAATATACGCTATATGGTCGCATTTCATTTAAAAAGAAATTCATATTAAATGAAAAATAAAAATAAAAAAAAAAACGAAATATTTTGACGATATTGCGTATATTCAAATGTCACACACCAACACTTAAACCAAACTTAATAATCAATGCATTTAATTTGTCCATGGAAAAAAAAGTAATAAATGGGCTTAGTTGTCCAAACCCTTTGCTTTTAAGAGTTCACGAAGAAGATTTTTGATGTATTTAACTTCTCGGCTAACATCTTCATAATTTGATTTTAACGTATTATTACGTTTAATTAATTCCTTTTCTTGATCCAGCAAAATATCAATTTCAACCTTTTTCTTCTGGCGATAACGATTTGCAGCAGTTTTATTTTGCTCCTTTTTGCGCGATTGACGATCTTCCGGTGATCGACGATTCATGCGTGGTTTACGTTTTTGTTTTGCTTGTTTTTGTTTTAATGCAGTTGCAATGGAACTTGTTTTAATTGACCAATCCGAATCATCGGTGGCATTTGATGATGTTTCACTGCTTGGTGAATAGCATGATGATGATGATAATGATGATGATGAATCGCACATTGAATTATCATCATCAAATGAATTTTTTGTCAAATCTTCGGCACGTGAACGTACCAATGCTTCAACTTCAGCCATTGCATCATCATCACCATAATCATATATAGGACTGCCTTGCTGTACAAGATTAATTGCTTGTTCCAGAATCGATGGGAATTGCTGAGTTGTTATTGCTGGCGTTGTATAGTTGCTGCTGTTGTTTGTTGTTGTTGTTGTTGATAATTGTGTTTTGTTCTGGTTCGCATTGTTGGTATTGTTGGTTGTGTTGCAACTGATAGTTGGTGATCGGGTGCGAGTAGAACTGATTCTGAAATTACATGAAATTTCCATTGAAATTGAAATTTAAACAAAAAAAAAAAAAAAAAAAAAAACGATGAAAATAACCAAAAAATCAATTTAACAAAGAAAGAGACTTTTTTTCTGAATTTAAAACTTTTTTTTTTTATAAAATAATACGAATAAAATTCAAAACGCGATAGTTGATTTTAATATTTTTTCGAAATATTTACCTGAGAATCATTGAGATTAGATTGCAACGGAGTTTGAGGCGGAGAATGAGGTGGTGTTTCCGGTGGAGTCAAATGGGTCAATTCAACCGAATTCAAAACTTGATTGAATTCGGTTAACAAATGATCTGTATTATTTTTCACCGGATGAATACGTACATCCTGAACGGGTGCATATTCTTCCAGTGGTATATTGATGGGCTGATGGAGCCATTGATCTAAATTCAAAATGAAGAGAAAATTTTAAATTTAATTTATTTTCACAAATGGTAGAAATTATTTGATTGGTTCGTTTGGCGAAAATTGATTTTTTTTTTTTCTATTCAAAAGGATTAAAAGCATTTTCATTCAAGTACATTGAAATATGAAGGTAGTTTAGAAAAAAAACTCATTTTTATTTTCCATTCTTTAACATTTTTTAAATCAAATTTAAAACGAATATTCTATCAAGTAATTCTGATGAGTATTCTATTGACGACTTCTTTCTTTGTGTCTAAGAAACGATGATAAGAAATTTCTAGACAAACAAAATGCAATTCTCTCGACTATATCTCAAATGCTTATATATTTAGATGATATTCTCAAAATATTCTCTCGAAACAATGGAAATTAACAGAGCAAGCAACAATTTATTGAAGTTTTTTTTTGTTTTTTTTTTGGTTTAATCATAATCGTCAAGCAGACAAAAATATTTACAAATTCGAGCAATTAGGGAATTCCATTTGTTGTAATTCTAATACAAATAATGACAATTATATTCAAATATGGCAATAAAACTGCAATATATTCGTTTAAAATTGTGTCAGCATAGTTTAAAGAGTGATTTTTTTCAGACAGATCCTCATTCACTGTTGCTTGGTTGACGCATTCAAAGAATTCAATTTCATAGAACTGCAAATTGATAATATTATCAGTAGGTCAAATTCCTTGAACCAAACTCATGTGATCTATGAATGTAAGTTAAAACAAAGCAATTGATTTTAAGAGAACATCTTCTGGCATTAAAGTTTACTCTACTTTTAACTGATTTCTATAGATGTACTCATTTTGTAAATAATTAATAAATTGATTTGTTTTTTCTTAATTTAATTGGAGAGTCTTTAATTTTGATTTGAAAGTCTTCAATTTTGATTTGAGAGTCTTCAATTTTGATTTGAGAGTTTTCATTTTTCATTTGAGAGTCTTCAATTTTGATTTGAGAGTTCTTCATTTTTCATTTGAGAGTCTTCAATTTTAATTTGAGAGTTTTCAATTGAGAATCCCATTAGTAAGACTTATTACTAAAAGTCACTAGAAGTCACTACTTATGTAGATTCGAATAGTGAAATATTATATAACATTTATCAGCTGCAATTGGATTTGTAAATCAATAAGAGTTAAAAATATTTTCGGAACAAATATTTTCATTTTTAGATGGATGTAGACTTCAAAGAGGTATATTTATAATCTAAAGATTAAAATAAGAGATAAAATGTTGATTTATTGATTCCAAATTTCAAATGTTCAATTGATATGAAAACACTTTAATCACAAAATGAAGCATATGATATTATTGAGACGTTAAATGAATGTCAATTGGACAGACATCAATATATGTGTATGATATGATCAATTTTCAGATGTTCATACACATCAATTGGTTTAATTTTCATAATAAAAAATTGATTTGATTTTTTTCTTTTTTTTTTTTTGCTTTTTTTTTTTGCTTTTTCCCAATGTGTTTTTGTCGATAAATATATATTGAAAACCAAACTATACATTGTATTCACATGTACATTGTCTGCGACGATTTGTTATCAGTTAAAATTATGGATATTTGTTTTCAAGGCAAAATTATCATTAGAACGATTAAACTATGTATATTTTGGTATATTTTTTTTTTCTTTTTTTTTTAAATAAAAAGAACAACATGACCATCTGTAAACAAGTTTTGTATGCAAAATCATTATTAAACATGTAAATTATGGTTTGAAATAAAATGGAAAGAATAAAAAAAAAAAAATTATTGAGAAACCTTGATTGGAGGGAAAAACTTGTCTTGCGAACTTGTCGATGCGTAAGTTTATCAACGAATTTTTTTTTTTTTTTTTTTTTTTTTTCAATAAAAAGAATAAAAACGACCAACCAATACGAAGACAATCAAATGGAAAATTGTTTTGGAATTTGAACTCATGCAATTAAATGCCATTGATTTATGCATGTTGACATCATTTATTCGCAGCGTGAAATACCAAACTTGAACGCACCAAAAGTGGTATATAGTTAAGACAATTCAATTTGATAAGAAATCGCATTTTTCCATTGAATTTTTGATTTTTTTTTTTTAATTCGATGCCATTGTTACATAGAAATTAAAATGAGTGTGTAGTTTTGGTTTTAGGATACTAGATAATTTTGAATTTTTAGAATCATTTATTTTGATTACTAACCATATTGATATACCATGTATGAGCTCATTTGGGTATCGAATTTATAGTTGTCTTGTTGTATTTATAAATTTTGATAAGATTTTAATGCCTCTCTGATTATATATACGCTCCTGTTCACTAACTATCTCGTTGAGATCGTATATGTGACTTGTTTTATGACTGGTTCCTTATGTATTATGTATTTTGTATATGTATATATGTGTGTATAAATTTACGTATATATATGTATTTTAAAAAAAATAAAATACAATCCACGCGGAGCAACGAATTTCTATATTGGCGCCTGATGCGTGTATTTGTATTGTTGATATTTCTTTCCGCAGCTATTCAGCTTTTATGCGTAACTTGGTTGCTCTCTGAGCAAAAGTTTGCTAGTCAGTTTTTTTTTTCTTTTATTTATTTATTTATTTTATCGTCTATTTCGGTGTTGTACATAAAAAAAAAGAACAGGTTTTGCACAGCAAACAACAATCACAGACTAATTTTCTCTTTAGGATAATTTACGGTTGTTTTCGAATTTTTATGAATTATTTAGTTGAATTTTTTTTTTTTCTTCTTTTTTCGTGTTTTGTTTTAAGTTTCCAAATGGAAAGTTGAATAAATTGGAATTAAAATCGTTTAATTTCGAAGGTTGATGTAGATTTTACGAAAAATTGATGATTACACAAGCAATAAAGATGTAGATGAAATGTATTGCTTCCAGAAATATCCGTTGCGTCTACGTGTTTTTTTTTATGAATCGAATAGTTGTCGTTGTAGTTGTCGTTGTCCGTGTTTTTTTTTTCCCTTTTGTTTCTATTATTTTCAGGAAGTGGAACTTTATTTTCTTTTCGTTATTTCAAATGGATTATTTTTCACTGATACGGGCTAATTCAGGGTATCGATTTATTCTTCAGTTCAAGGATTCAATTTTTTCTTCTTCTTGTTTTTTCTTTTACTTTCTTCGTAACTGTTTCTCTTCTTTATTTCTTATTTTTGGACGTTATTTAAGGAATTTTTGCGGGGATTTTTTTTTTTGTTTTTTGTTTTTTGTTTCTTTCCCTTCTTCTCTGAATTAAAAAACGACAATTGTTCTATATTTTATGTTCATTCAAAACGACAACTGTAGACGTGCTAATTGAGCCCTCTTTTTACAAGCTTTTCTGAGGCAATCACAATTTCGCGGCTCCACGTGTATCTATATCCAATTGTCACGATCATGCTCACGGTTGAGCTATATAAAATTAAAATTGGTATAAAATATTCATAAAAAGATGAACGTTGATCGTAGACACCGTTAAAATAATGCACTTTTTTCTTTTCAATTTGCAAAATTGTATCCAATGAATGTTTTTTTTTTTTTTTTTTCGCTAAATGTCAATTGTCTGTTTGTCTGTTTTGGTTTTATCGGCTTGTTTGAACTTTTATCAGTAGAAAAAAAAAATAATATGCACTGACACGTTTACGTTGGCTTTACCAACAATTCCGAATGATTGCACTGTGTATTTTGTTGATTGAAATGTTCGAAAATCAAAACATAAAAATAAATCATGCACAATATATAAACGCACAAACAATATGGCAGAAAATGAAAAAAAAAAAAAGAAAAAACTTGTTGATAATCAAATGTAAAAGTTGCTCAATGATTTTAACCTGTCGGTTATACACGCGTATATATATATGTTAATATACAAATCAAGTATATATAGTTTTTAATTGAATGGAATGGAAAAACACTCGCTTAATTTTGGAGAATGAACGCAATATTAATCTAGCTGCTGTGACGGTCTCTGACATACTAAAATAATGCGAATGTTGATCGTTCAGTCGAAGTCGATTCTCGTTTTGAGAAAGACAAAAATAAATGACTGAAATTGTGTGCGTAAAAGAAAAAAGACACACACACACACACACACATAAATGAATACTATCAATACACTGATTACTAATACAAATGGATTTGCTCTTATGAATATTACAACGATTGAATAAATTAAAAGCAAAATGAACGTGTTGATTTTTTTGGTTTTGTACGTAAATTGCTGATATATATGAATCGGTTAACATATAACAAACGACAAAAAAAAAAAAAAAAAAAAAAAAAAACGATTAACTAATCCAAATGAAGATGAAACGCAATTTTTGATTGCATTGTACTTTGTGCAAAAAATTGATTCTTTATTCAAATCATTCGAAAATATGATTGAGTGTTTAAATTAGAGCATGATCCATTTTAAAAATTGTTTTGAATGACTATTTTGATCTATCAAATAAAATTGTGAAAATTATTTTCGCAATAAAATGTTAGATTGAGAGCAGTTAAATTCCATTTGTTGCATAAAACTTAAAATTAATCGTCAATTCATATGATCGACTAAAACTTGTTATGATCAATTCAACATCTTGCCATTTTATTTGAATATAAAAATGCTTATCAATTAATATTCATATTTTTATAATATTTGATTATTTATTCTTCATAATCTTGTTTATTATTTGCATAAATCACTTTGCGCATATTGAAATGTACATCTGTGAAAAGTTTTCACTGAAAACAGAATGGTTTTATTAAAACGGATCTTCTCTGTTTTCATAAACAATAGTGGTGTCAATATGTTCTTATCGCCGTGAATAAAATGTTGAAAAACTGTACGCATTGATTCCTTTGTTTCAATATAATTTTAAATATAGATTCTGTCAACTTTTAGTGATTGCAAAGCAATTTTAAATAATGTATTTCCCTTTTTTGCTTAACGGCAATACCGATAATACTATCAGAGCATTGCCTTTATTAAGACTTAACTCTTGTACCATAATTTTTATATTTTTATTTTGTTGTTTTTTTTTTTTCAACTTTTTCATATTAACTTTTATTGGGGGGGTTTGAATTAATAATTTTTTTTTTACATTTTTTCATCTTTAAAAATGCGAATTAGTAACTGTGAGTAGAAAGTTTAGCAATTAAAACGCAATTGAAACCATAAAATTAAAATGGGAGCAAACAAATAAATGATAAAAAAAAAAAACAATATACAATGCAATACATGCGAAATTGATAACGTTTTTGTGTTGTCATACAATCCTTAATTTCAGCTGTATTTAGATTTTAGATTTTAAAACCATGATGAAAAATATCGACCCGGCGAAATAAAATAAATAGCTCAACTTCATCATTCAATCTTCTATGAAGATAATGTCACACAACATGAAATAAAATGCCGGTATTTACAATAACAACAACAACAATTTATGTTGTTTTTTTCGTATTGCGATCGAAGGGATTCTCTCCATAAAAAAAACAGCAAATATCACAATCACGTTTAAATGGAATAAACCATGATGTGATGGTAAAATTGCAAAACAAACAGGTTTCAATAAAATGTTAAATTTTCGAAATATTATTGAGATACAGTAATTCAGTAAAGACAAGTATAAAAATTGTATTGTTAACAGATAATTATATACTTAAAAAGCAAAAGCAAAAATACCAAAATAATATAAGAAAAAAAAAGAAAAAAATAAAAAAATAATATCAAGTGTTTTTTTTTCGCTCACAGTGCAAACTATATAGTCATCGAAATGAGAATGAGTGGAATTCGCGTGCTTTTGCTTAAATTTTTATTTCGGCGTTGTTATCTCGACATCACGTTGGAGACACAAGATGTGTTTTATTTTTTTTCTTTTTTTTTTTTTTTGTTGAATGACATCGATGCTTACTGATCACGCAGCATACGAGTGCTAATCGATGTCAAACCGTTGCACAGACTCGGTGAGGGGTATTATTCATTTTAAATTGCTATGTTGTTGTTGTTTTCTTTTTCATTCGTGTTCCATTTTATTGAGACTTTTTTTTCTTTTTTTGTTATCAGTGCCGACTAGCTAAACACAAATTTGTTTTTTTTATGACAAAATTACTTTCCCCTCCCCCCCACCCTCTCAGTTTTAGCTCAGAAGGACAAATCTAATGTTTGACTCTTTCAATGTAGTCTCAATTTCAAATCTCATCGAAATGATTTTCAACACGTTTAATTGGGTTTTTTTTTTATTGATAAATTTCAATGAAGAAATATCATGAATATAAATTGATAAAGTGTTAAATTTCTAACGAGAATTCCGTGATCGGTAATTAAATACTAAAGATTATGAGATGCAGCGCAATTTTTTTTTTTTTTTTTTTTTTGACAAGTTTAGCTTTAGTTCAATGAACAATTTATATTTTGTTTTTCTATATTTTCGATAATTGCGGACAAGGCGACTGGTCAGATGCCACTGCAATATAAATCTCGCAGCATAAATAGGCCTACATTTTTTTTTTTTTTATCCAAATAGTCATTTTGTAAATAATATAGAAAATTTGCATTTTAATTAGCTTTGCTTTGATCATCATATTTATTTATCAAAGCAATGGCTGAGCTAAACAGCATATAATTTTCAATCATAGTTCATTCCATAACGATTTGTGGAAATTTTTTCTTTTTTTTTTTTTTTTGTAAAATAAAGATGAATAACCTATTTGAAATGTTTGATCGTATATATAAAATCCAGTTGTTAACAGATTTCTATCACATTTCGACAGATGTTTGTTAGCTACTTATGATCAAAACCGCTGTACACCACGATCTCTTTGGATGATTGAGTTGTATCGAAATAAACAAATTAATTCAAGGTCTTTGTTATACAAAATTGCAACTCATTTAAATGGGCATATTTTATGACTGCATGTAATGCAAACTTAGTTCACACTTAGAGTATAACAAATCAATAAGCGTTTTATTTTCACAATTCTATTTAAATGTTGTACAAGCAACAATGTTGTATGTAGATGAACCACTTGTTAGCTGGATTTTTCAAAATACTTGATTTTCAATTAGAATGGATTTGCGTGCTCAGTAGCTTAATGCCAATTGCATTGGGTATATTATGACAATTGTTCGTAGACATGATCGTTGATCATAAATTTTCTATCAATGGAAATTATTAATCTTATATTAATCGTATTAATCGTTAGAAAAATGAATAATTATTCAATGAAAAAGTTATATTTTATGCAGTTAAATGGGATACTAAGATTTCAGTTGTATTTTTTGCAATTTCTGTATGCAGAATCGGAAATCATTAATATTACAAAACACGTGCAAAATGACGTGCTAAATTCAATTCAAAGTGTGAGATCAATTGAAAATTTTCTTAAATGATTTAAATTTCTGAATACATCTTCAGCATGGAATGTTGTTTTTTTATTCGGAAATATATTTTCGGGTTTTTAAACACATTGTCATATTATATGTAACGGAATTTTTTATTTTTTTTTTTTCCATTTTGTTCCGTGTGAGACCTCATAAAGAAATTTCCGAATTTGTACATTTCTGTCAATCAATACCATAAATGTAGAATTTCAAAATAACCGATCGAAATCATTTCATTTTAAACAAAATTGAACTTTGTCATTTCAATTATAAAAAAAAAAAAAAAAACCAGCGCCGGACCATTTGAATAGAAATGAGTTGTAATATTAATATTACGCAAATGGCAATTTCTGGTTGAAAATGTGGCAAAAATTGATCATGTTGTCTGCATTTTGATTGAGCTCGTTTGCCAATAAATAACTAAATCAATTGATCGATTCCTTATAAATATGCAAATAATACTGGTAAATCAACACCAATTTTCTACGAGTATTGATCAACATCAATTGATTTTACTGAAGAGATTCGGTTATTGAATTGTTTCAATTGCTAAAGCATCTATCTGATGGTGTAGATCACGATACAAATATCAAAAAAAAAAAAAAAAAGAAAAAAAGAAAAGAAAAAACAAAGTTGTATAAACTTCGATATTATATGCGCTTGAATTTTCGCAAAACGTTTGTATTCGTTAACGTTGCAATTTGATTGATTTTGTGCGCACAAATTTCGTTTATATTGGATAAACAACAATAAAATGCACGCAATGCAATGGCGCATCAATTCCGGACCACCAAAACATTGTATTATGTTATTCAGTTCACTGTAATCAAAATTGATAATTATTAAAAGCGCATCAACTTTGTTTATTTTTCCTTAAACATTATTCAATTGAATTTTAATGATTCCATTTAATGCCCAAAACAAAAAGTATTCAATTGTAAAAATGCAAATTGAAATTCCACTTTCAAAATATTGAATAATAGTAAAACAAACACAAGCAAATTTCATTGTGATGCTGTGCAATTTTGTATTGAATCTGGTTTTGTTCGAGTTAAATAACACGTGTAAATAAAATGCCATCTATTGGAAAATTATTGAAAATATTCAATGCGTTGAATGGAGACGCATTGATTTTTTTTTTTTTTCGTTGAAAAAAAATTCGCCACACACCAATCGAATCGTTTTATCGAAAATGTTTAATTCGACAAAAAAAAAAAAAAAAAAAAAAAAAAAAATGATTAAACTCACCATTTGTTTGGGATTCATCCTCCATTGTATCCAAAAGATCTTGATGAATATCCAATAATTCCTCAAACTGCTCTGATGAGAATTCCAAGTGTGGGTTCTTAACTAAATCTTCGTGTGAAATGAGTTCTGTTCGGAAATTAAAATAAGTGCATTAGTCATTTTTTTCTTACTTCCAACTGTTTAAATTGCGTTTCAAGCTATAATTTTGATAAGCAAATCGGATGTAAATGATTATTTCATTTTTCTTTTTACCGGTTACAAAGCTATCTTCAAAAATAAGTATCTGTTCTACACTAGCATCCGAGAAGTGTGATGGTGACAGCGTTGGTGATTGATCGCCATCCCATAAAATATCCTGTGGCAATTCCAGGCTTTCCATTGTCACTTTCTTCTTCGTACTTGATGTTATCAAATAAAATAATATCTGATGATGATATTGATGTTGTTGGTATTAATTCACTTTGTTTTGGTGTTGTGGATAAAAGAGTTGTTGTTGACACAGCACGCTCCATGTTTGTTGGCGCCATATTGGCTCTAATAAATTGTAAATAGAAAAACAAAAATGAAACATTTGTCATATCATTCAAATCATAAACTTTTCTAGTTATATCCATTGGATATTTCTAATTTATTTTTTTTTTTTTTGATGAGAAAATTAAGTTTTTGTTTTGAAAAACAAAATATCGTAATGTTTTTAATCAATTATTTCATTAGGTAGAGAATATCATTTCATTAGGTGGTTATATTCGGAATGACTTTGAAATTCAAAACATAAACAAGAAAGAAGAGAAATTTACAACGCACGCAAACACGCATTTGGTCACGCTTTGATCAATCAGTTAATTTTTTTGCGAAATTGTTTGTTATCATATGACCCTTTGTTCATGTTTTGTCTAGAACGTTAGCGTGTACGTAAATAAACAAAACCTTTGAATTGTCATTGGCGCCAGATTGCTTTCACTCATTACATCGACGGTGCTTTTTCCATCTGGTGAATTTTTTTTTTTTTTTTTTTTTTTCGTTTGCTTGCATGAACTTTGTTGAACCCACAAATTGATTAGATCGTGGAATAAAACCAAATTGTAAAATATTGAAATATTGTAGCCTAGACAATGAAATCGCAAAAATGTAGTAAACAAAATTGATAACAAATATTCAAATGCCATTTATAATAAAAACAAACAAATACAGTTTGAATTTGCATTTTATGTGATAATATCAATGCGCCTGCACCATGAAAGTGTGCAAGTTACACACGTTTTGTTGCATGACACACTTTCACTCAGTCATTTATGATGAATGAGGGCACATTTGAAATCGCTACCTTAATGAACGATTGAATGTTTTTACATTTACTGCCATTTGTACATAAAAAATCTCTAATGTGCATTATGCTATTAATAAAGAGATTGTCGAATCGAAACAATTTGATTGGCCGAAACCTAGTCGTTTGAAAATCTCTTGTGGTTTTTTTTTTTTGTTGTATTTTGAGTTGCAGTTACACAAAACCAGTTTATCAAAATGATAATTTATTGCGATTGGTACCGCATTGAAATCGCACCTGCGATCCGTCAATATGCGGTTCAAATAAATTCAATAATTACGATTGAATGGGTGAACAAAAAATATTCAAACAGAAGCGTATTGACGTCATTTAAAAGGGAAATGCCACTACCTTGAATTAAACATTAGTTCACGTGATACATTCAAAAAAAGAATAAATATGAGACAGAAATGTGACACAATATTGTGAACAAATGAGCTAAAAATCTGTTTTTGATGGAAAATATCTTTCAAAATAAAAGAAAAAATAAACAAAAAAAAAAATGGAAAATATTTTTCAAGCCATTTTTCAATGGGTACTTAAATCAAACAATAAGCCTTTTGTGTAAGCGCAACAACTTGCTGACTATGTAAAATATTCGAAAATAAAAACAAAAAAAAAAAGAAAAATTGTACATTGGATACGTCGACACATTTCTAAAGGGAGACGAATTGTGCTATCAAAAAAAAAAAAAAAAAAAAAAAAATCAGTAAAAAAAATGCAAGCGTTTTCTCAGCAAATGAGTTGGTGTGCTATTTTTATCACGTTTCGAATTCGTCACGAGCTACACACATACATTTATTTATAAAATCACGATGATTGTGAAAAAAAAAAAATCTGTTTTTGGTAGGATATTGATCAATTGTCTTCAAAATATACACACATGTATGAGCGCGTGCTTTCCGTATATAAAGTGATGTTTTCGTATGAAATTATTCGTGGCTTATGTATATAATTTATCTCACTCACACCAATGGTGGTGATGGCGTCATACGAAATATATTTGATTATATCTCTATGTAATGCGAATAAATATGAAATTCGTACATTTGTTAAATTGCGGCATATTTTCTTAAATGAATTCCCCAAATATTGTTGGGATTTGGACAAAAATTACAATTAAAATGGTTATTAAGCAATTTTTACAAATGTTACGTCAGCCAAATATTCGACTATGTGATGGCGTCTACGCATACTATAAATCTGTTTTGACCATAAATTTGACGTTTAATACACAACAAAAAACGCATTTCACAATTGAATTTCAATATATTGTGAAACTCACTGATTTTTTTTTTTTTTTTTCATTTGCTTGATGTAAAAATTTTTTTTTTTTCAATTCGGCCACGACAACATATTCAGATTTTTTGAGATTACACGATTTTCCACTTAAATCAATACATATGGTTCCAGATTAAAGCAATTTGATTTTTTTTTTCTTTTTATTTTTTCAAGAAAATAAAACTTTTTCAAATAAATCGCTCTACTTACATTCGTTTTATAATCATTTTTTTTTTGTAAAAAACCCCTAAGGGCGCGAGTTGCACAAAGCACACACTAATCCATTTTTAACTTCCAAAAAATACCGAGAAATAACTTTAATACGATTGCTTTAGTCGACTGCATTTGGAATAATGAGACTGCTTATACGATTCATCATTTTTACTACCGCTTCGGTTTCGTATACCATTCATTTCATTCAATAGATTATAACACTATGAATACGATGAGTGAATTTCCGTAAATACGAAATTTTATGAATGACAACTTAGGGTTGTATATTGTACAATCTAAAGAAGAAAATAAAGAAATCAAAGACAATGAATAAATGGAAAGAAATGAGGAAAATTGAAAAAAAAAAAAAATAAAATGTCATAAATATGTATTCGGAAAAAATATATTTTTTTTTACATGTGAAATTTTTATCGAAATAAAATGTTTTCTATTCATTTTGTATGTTTGCAATAAGAATAATTGTAACTTTCTACTGATATAAGAAGGAAACATCACATATTGAAAAATGAAAAAGAGTACGAATTTTCATACTAACATTTTAGAATAACATTATGGAACAATTTTCTTTTTCCCTTTTTTTTTGTAAAAAGAAAAAATGTTTTTTTAAATAATGTGAAAATTTTTTTTTTTCAATTTAAAATTCGATTAAATTTCTGAAACGAATTCCATTACGTTTCTAATATTTGACATTTCGTATCTGTCAATCTATTTGGCATCTAAAAAAAAATTAACAATATGGCGGCATTTCCTATCAGGGTTCTTTTCTACCTACAACGTGCTATACGTCGGACCTATGTAAGTAGATTGTTGTATAAAATTTATGAAAAAAATCCAATGTGAATTGGTTTTTATAAAATTTTTCACAAAATTACAGAATGACTGCCGTGGATAAGAAGAAGGTTGTGTCAAAAACACTTCCAGCCGTACCAGAATCGCGACTTAAGATCGCAAAAAAAGCAGCCCGTGCACGAGCTGTATTGGCAAAACGGCGTGTCACCAAAACTTTAACAATTAAACAACGTCTCCGTGAAAATTTCTTGCGTGCCGAGAAATATGCTAAACAATATGCAGTAGCTGAGCGTCGTGAAATCGAAAAGAAACGAGAAGCCAAAAAGGCTGGAAATTATTACATTCCTGCTGAATCTCGTTTAGCATTTGTTATTCGTATTCGTGGGTAAGTTGGAAAAAAAAAAATTTCTTTTTTTTTAAAGTGTGACATGTATGTGGTTTCATGATACAAAATTGTAAAAACATAATGATCAATAACATTTTACGAGTGAAACATGTGGATTTCGGTGATTTTCATGTACAAATTAAAAGAAAAAAAAAAGAAAATCTAAAGTGAGGTTATGTTTTCTAACAAAACACGCAACAACAATTCACACATGCACATTTCAATTGACATACATCTGAATTGGACTTTTATTTTGTGTGTTTTTTTTTTTTGTTTTGTTTTTCAGTATCAACAAAGTTGCACCAAAAGTGCGTAAGGTTTTGCAATTGTTCCGTTTGCGCCAAATCAACAATGGTGTTTTCATCAAATTGAACAAAGCCACCATCAACATGTTGCGTATTGCTGAACCATACATTACATGGGGTTATCCGAATTTGAAATCAGTTCGCGACCTTATCTACAAACGTGGTTATGTCAAGGTAAATATTTTCCATCGATTTATTAAATTAAGTAAATAATTTCATCGATTTGGTGATTTTTTTTTTTATTTCTAAATCATGTGCGATTCCATTTTTTTTTTTTTTTTTTTTTTTATGAATCGAAAAATGTGATTTTTTGAATTACATTTTTCAGTCATCCATTTACATGTATCATTTCTAACGGAAATTTTTGTTTATTTTTGTTTTTCTTCCTTTAAAATAGCACAAGGGACAACGTGTACCAATCACTGACAATTTCACCATCGAACGTAAATTGAAACGCCGAGCTGATGTTCAATGCGTTGAAGATTTAGTGCACGAAATTTTCACCGTTGGTCCAAATTTCAAATATGCATCAAACTTTTTGTGGCCATTCAAATTGAATACACCAACTGGTGGATGGCGCAAGAAGAACAACCATTATGTCGAAGGTGGTGACTTCGGTAACCGAGAAAACCAAATCAACGTTTTACTCAAGCGTATGGTATAATAACCATATTATAAACATCCAATAAATTCAATATACACTATGAATTTAAACAGAAAAAAACGAAAAAAACTAATAAATCATAAAAAATTTATTGATTATGAAATAAAAAAAAAAAATGTTTGTAGTTTAAATTTCAACTTTTCCTCCTCGACATTGTCCAGTGTCCATTGTTCAGTGGTTGTCAATTTTCCAAATTGAATTTCAGATTGTTTTGCGTTTAAAACATATTGTTCGTTATATGTGTACATAAGCATTTAAATATTCAAATATCGTTGGCAACATATGTGCACTTATTTGAAAAAACATGTGTTTTGAACTAAGTAAACTATATCATATAGTAAACTAGAGCATATAGTAAACTCTAGCACATATAGTCTACCTGATTAAAAAGTCAAAGGTAATTGTTTTTTTTTTTTTGTTTTTTTGCAAAACTAGTTGGCTTCGAATTTTTCAATCTTCGAATTTTTCAATAGATTTAAGAATCTTTTGCTCAGTTCTGTTAATTCATTTAGTCGATGTAGTCGCACGTCTGCCTAAAAATTGTCACATCCAACGACCGTTATAAATCTGATTGAAACGAATTTTTGAACCATTTTTCTTTTTTTTTTTCAATACTTGAAAAGTGAAATCACTTGAAAAGTGATTTAAATTGATTCGCAAAAAAAAAAAAAAAAAATGATGCCACAAACGCAAAAGAGAAGATATACAAAGCGCAATTACGATGAGAAAGCAGAGATGCAAATAAAAATTCTTGAACAAAAAGCTCGTGAGGATTTTCTTACAAATTTCTCACAGTCTGAAGAAGTATCATCGAAAGTTGTTGAAACAGTTCCAACAGTACGTTGTGATGATGCCGAAGCAAAAGTGTATATTCCATCAAAAGCGAAAGCAATTTTAGAAAAATGGATGTATGAACATCGAATGTACTGTTATCCAACCAAAGTTGAAAAGCATGCATTATCCATTGAAACGGGTTTAAGTGTGCAGAAAATTTCCAATTGGTTTATTAATTCAAGACGTCGCATGTTACCAAAAATTCTACAAACTGAAGGTAAAAATCCAATAAATTTTACCATATCGCGAAAAAAGAAGAAAATTACTGGTGCACAAGATGAATTGTATACAATGAATTTCCTAAGCGGTTATGCCATAGCAGAAGAATGCAAAATTATCGATCAAAACAGTATATTCTATGGTAAAGAATCGGCTGATCAAATAAATTCTGCCGCCTATGATCAGATGCTTCAGGAAATGATTGTACCATACACCGAATCAATTGATGAAGATTCAAATTCAGCCGCAACATCAGTTATCGAAAAAAATGATGAAATCAATGAACCAGCTGATCATATTATTCGTGGCATTTTACATGATCAATCCACAAAAAGCAAATGCCTTTTCATCATTATTAATTCATTGAAAAATTAAGTGTGCCAATGATTTAAAAATAAATTTCAAATGAAAACAATATTACAAACATCATTTAATGAGAAAAATCTAGACTCTAGAGTTTATTATTGTGTTTTCGGATCACTTTAAATGTAATCGTTATATCTGTTTGCTCTTATTGTGCATTTTCAAAGTATTTGTATTTCAAATAATAGACGTTTTTTTTTTTGTTTTTGTTTTTTTTTTTTATAAATGAATTTTTATATAAAGTAATCCGCTTGACATTTAAATGTTCAATGAGAAAAATTGTATTCATGTTTAAAATAAAAATGTTAAAATTTTGTTTTTGAATGAATTAAGCTAATTTTTTTTTTCTTTTTGAATAAAAGTCATAACAATAAAAAGGTTTACGATAAATTGGATCAAATATAAAACAATACAATTCTTTCATAATTTTATGAATTACACCTATTATCAAAAGCGGAAAAAAACAATTGAAAAAAAAAAAAATATTATTATTCGAACATGTGATAAAGTCAGTGGCCCATATTTGCGCATTACAACCGACACTTATAGGTTTTCTTTGTTTCACAAATTTATGTTCTTGCTTTTCGTGACAATATTTTTCGGTTTTTTTTTTTTTTTTTTTTTCTTTTTGGAATTCATTGAATAGGAATTATTGAAAATTAAATAGAAATGAAAATCTGCATAATTGTTGGCAACTCAACATTTAACGAATTATGCAACGTGACATAAGCCGCAATAAATCGCTATAGATTATAACAAATCAGTATACATTCTATGACGAACATGTTTTTATAAAATGAGAATGCATCAACAAAATATCATGGCAAATCAAAATCAGCGTGATTTTTGCACAAAATATATAATTAACCAATTGTGTATTTAAATTTAGACAAAAAAAAAAAGAAAAGAAATAAAATTAAAAAAAATTAATTGAATTCATAAATATTTTATTCATTTTTTTTTTTTTTTTTGCACTCAATCCAGTTTGTAGACGTATGACTTGTTAATGAACTTGAACTTATCGATCGCAAAAATGTGCTATTTCATTATATCGATACAACATGAACGTCATTATGAACGTTATTTAATCTGATCGATTTACCCATGCAATTGTTACAAAATTATTCATTCTATAAGTCTTTGAGTGAATATTTGTGAAGAGAAAAAAAAAAAAAAACGTGCATCATTTTAATTATTTCGATTGGATTCATTTGATTAGAAAATAACAATTTCTCACAATTATTCTTTATATTGGCTTATTGAATTAGAAAAAAATGGATAAGCTAAGAAATACTTTATTGAAATATTTAAGAAACGGTTTTCTGTTTATGAAAAAGAGAAAAAAGAAAAAAACGCTTAAAAGAGCAAATTCAGTCGATTTCACGAGAAATACAAAAAAAAAAAAAAAAAAAAAATTATTTGTATTTGCTAGGAGAAAAAAAAATACTATTCTTCGAATTATACACCGGTAATAACATCGTATTTGCGTGTATCAACTCCAATTCATTGTCATGCTGCCTAATTTCGTTTGAATAAACACCAATAAAGTTTAATCATATAATTGTTTATTTTTTTTCGCATTCACATGCGTTTCAAATTTTTCAATATTGTTTTGGATTCGCTGCATTGTTATTCTTGGATGAGGCATGACAAAGTGTTGATATTAACTATGACGCCTGAATCACTGTTTATTTCTGTAATTTTCTAGAAGAATCCCCCATATTTTAATGATTTGATAAAAATATTTCACCAAGCATTTTCTCAATCGCTAATTTAGAATTACCAAAAGTAATGTTGGAAAAATACTAAAATATATTTCACGCCTAATGTGCGATAACGTTTGTTAAAAAAATTGTACAATATCAAGATATAAATGCAGAATTGCGTCTTAAAGTAGTTTCTAGAATATCACAATAAAACAAATAAAACTTAAATGGAAGTTAAATTTCAAAAACAAAAATGATGATAAATTTAGATACACACTGGTGTTATGAACTGATTCAACAAAATCGTTAACATGAACGCTGCGAAATGAACGTGTGTAAATAACATAAAAACGAATGAGAGAAAAAAAAAATCGTTCTCTTAACAAACAAAACCAACTGATGTAACGCAAATGACTCATTCACCTGTTCAACAATTGTTATTTCAAAACAATTAATGGTAAGAATCGACTATAAAAGCACGAACTATACGTTTCAGCAAACAGTATAAATATTGCGTTTCAGCTAATAACTTCACAAATTATTCCATCAGAATAAATTGAAAGCAAGAAAAAAAAAGAAAAAAAAAACGATACAAAACTTGTTCGCCAGTGGTTTTTGCACATATTTTACAACGATAATTTTATGAAAATGAATCGTGTTATTCTTGTTTCGGTTACTTTGTGTCTTTTGATTGCACCAATATTCACCTTGCCAGCAGATATTGAAAATGTCAAACCGATTGAAACATCACCAGAGAAGGCTCCAGAATTACCATCAGATGAAACTGCAAAGAAAACACCTGAAATAGTCCCAGTTAAAAGTACCGATGAAAATGAAATACACGGTGATGTGAAACATGAAGTCGAACAAATTACCACAGAAAACTCGCTAAGTAATACCAATGATAAACCTAAACCATCAGTTAGTGCCCAAAGTGCAGGATCTATTACTCGCATTGGATTCAATGGTCAATGTAAGTGTTTATTTGAATATAATATGAAATCAATTGTATTGCTTAATGAAGCAAACAATTGAAATTAATCATGAAAATAATCAATTTCATAAAATTGCTGAGAAATTGAAAATTGAATATCACAATGGATTTCGATAATAATTAAAATCTTTCGTTTTATTTTGTATTTTTTTTTCTCTAAACACACACAGTTAAATGCAAAAATATTGTGTGCCCAGAAGGAACCCAAACATGTACATATCAATCAAAATCGTTAAGTGATGCCAAAACTGCGGAAGTACAATATAAATGCTTATCAAGCAATGGTAATTTCAAAGAAACCACATTGTTTTTCATTTTCAAAAAAAAAAAAAATAAAAAAAAAAATGAATTTACCAAATTCTAACCATAATTGAAGAAATATTTAAATAATTGTACTTGCATTCAAATGAAATATTTCATTTTTTCTTTTTTTTTTTCAAATTAGGAACCGTTTTATTGGATGAAACAAAAACAGAACCAGTTCATGGATTACAACCATCCGATGGAATGGAATTTTTCTCCATTTTCAGTGATTTGTTTAAGAATTTTTTCGGAAATGATGATGACGATACAGTTAGTGTGTAAATTGCATCAAATAAGAAGTAGATAATAATCAATAGTTTAACAATAGCCAAACAAAAAACAAACATATGCTTGTAATAGTCTAGTGCAAATTAAAATCAATAAAAAGTCACTTTGTGATTATAGTTATTAATCAGACAGTTTTTGTATTGAATTTATTCATTTGGAAAAAAAAAAAAAAAAAACTCATTCGTTATGGAATCAATAATTTCGATTAAGTAAATGTGTGCACAAGTATTAATTGAATTCTTTTAAAAAAAGATTGAACATTTTTTCCACATCATCACCCAATGCTTTTGATTTGATAGCTTGTTGCAATGCATTTCGACAGGCGTTTTGATCATAAGCTGGCTTGAATGTTTTGTCTTCATTTTTCAATAAACCCAATTGAATCAGGAAGAAATTATTGACACGTGCCACCTAGAATTTACAATAAAAATCGATTAAGTTATTTAAGAAAGACACAATTCACCGGAAATTCAACAATAGTTAAACTAGTTTTCAGTGCATTTAATTGGTCTATCGAACAACAAAATGCATGTTATGAATTCGAATTATTGTTTCAATAAATTATTGACAATAATATTTACCTGATTGGTTTTTTGCGCATATTCAAAGCAATCTTTGTACAATTCCACAGCTAAGCGTGAAGCCTCTTGATTTTCTAATGAAATTGATGACAATTTAATTATGGCAAACACCAAATGTACAAGGTAATCTTTGTCTGGTATTCTCTGTAAAAAATGAACATTTCATTTGAATTAAATGATTTTGTTTGAATCGAATGAAATTGAAAAAAAAAAGAAAAAAAAAAAACAAAAATTACCTTCAAATAGTCTCGAAAGGCTTGCAATTTGTCATTATCTTCAATTGAATCGAATTGTTTTGATGTTGGATGTGGTGTATTGCAGAATGCTTCAACAGTATTTGGTAGATCAGTTGTGCCAACAAAACATATACTACTGTCATTCAATTCAATTGTTGAATTTGATACCCATTTCACTGAATGATTGGCATTCTCTCCAGTCTCTCCAGTCTTTATAAATTATTTAACAAAATTCAATCATTATTATTATTTATAATCATTTCATTGAAATGTTTCTTCATTCAAAATACATACCACGTCCAAAAAATTCTCCTCCTCCTCCTCATCATCATCATCATCATCATCAGCTTCACAGGTTTCAGTATCAGATTCATCACCATCTCCCGAAACATCTCCTTCATCCTAAATGGAAACATTCATGATAAAATGTATAAATTGCTTCAATCAAAATTAAATCAATGTCAAAAATGTTGTCATTCGAAAAGTACTTACATCACTTTCACCGTCAGAATCATCTTCGTCCAGTTCATCTAAGGCCTGTATTCGTTGCCCTTCTTGTAATATTTCTCGGATACCTTCACGGCCTTCTCCACCGAACTGCGAAAATAAAAATTTCCAATCAACGAGAAAATTAGTTACAAAGTCAAAAATTTTTTTTTTTTTCTTTTTTGGAAATGAAACACAAATTGCCAATATTAGTATTTAGAATCACTTACTTGGTTTCCATTCAAAACAAGCGTTTGCAATTGTTCTTTATTGTGCATAGCAGATGCGATGGCATATCCACCATTAGCACCAATCTCATTATTATCCAAAATCAATGTTTCCAATGCCAAATGTTCATCTTGTAATGCTTCGCCCAAAATAACAGCACCTTTGGTTCTCAATAAACAATCACCAAAATTGATTTCTTCTAAACTATAAAAAGAAATTAATAATTCATTTGATTAAAATTTAAACATTTGTAGATGAATTATCGTATCGCTTACTCTTGCATACAAATCAATGCATCTTTCAAAGCCTCAGCACCCTTGTGTGTAATTGTATTATCATTCAAATTCAATGATTTCATTTTTGGATTTTGTTTGAATGCTTCCGATAGTGCGGCAATGCCTTGATGATAAATTCCATTCTGTGGCATCCAAACCATTTCGAGTGTTTTAACTTTGTAAAAAACTTGTGACAATGCTTTGGCACCATCATTTTCAAGACGATTACGACCAGCAATAAATACTTTCAATTGTAATGGTGTGCCAGCTTTTACACTTGCATCATAACAGTCTAAAAGTGCTTGTGATAACATTTTTCCACCGCCAATACCAAGACCACAATTATTCAATTTCAATTCCTGCAATAGTTACAAATGCAACACATTTGATTATGTTAATATTGAGTTCGATATTGTTTATGATAATTTGAATGAATTTTAAAGCATTGTTTCGACCAGATTATTTTAAAAGAAAAAAATTGCATAAATTCCATTTACCTGAAGTGAATAACAAGCTGTACTTCGAAATAATTCAACTAAACCGGTCATTCCATTTGGTCCAAGTGCATTATCACTGCAATCAAATACGGTTAATTGTGCACCAGCCGCAACCATACCTCTGCCCATTGATTCAAGTGCTGGTGGAATTTCAGTTTTCATTCGTCCAGTAAATAAATCTTTGAATAATGCTTTTTGAAATTCTGGATGATTTTTTAATGCTTCGCCAATTGCTTGGGCCGCTTTAACACCCAATGTATTTCCCTCCAAATTTAAGAAATTCAAATTCTTACAATTATTTATTGCTTCAATGAGATCTTTAGCTGTGTTTAAATTGAATAAAAAAAAAAAAAAAAAAAAAATACAAATTTATCATTTGCATTGTCACGAAAAAATTGATTACTTTCATTTTGCAATGAATTTCTTATCAATGTTTCAAACAAACCTTCTTCTTCGGTTTCCCATTTTTTGGCTTGTGATTCAAAACTAACGCCACTACCTCGTGTTTCGGCTAATGCTTGTTCCAAAACACCGAAATTAAAATCAGACATTGTGTATTATTACTGATTAATTTGGTCGATACGAAAAAAAATAAATAAATATATACGTTAAATTCAGTGAAACGGTTTTTTTTTTTTTTACAAATGTCTTAGTGATAATCGATGTGCTTTGAATACGTTCGTTGTGTATGATGGTTGGAATTTATGAACAAAATGTATCGGTATGTTTGTTGCACAATTTGACACATAAGACTTGTGCAAAAATCGGCTTTTTTAATTTGTTTGGTTAGAACAACAAAACAAATTCAATCAAATACAGCAAGTCAGCATTCAGCGCTCAGCAAACGAATTGCGCCAGAATGTTCACTGGTGAATTTTTGACAATATCATCGAATGAATAATGCGTTTAATGATACCGGAGGGAGGACGGCATCATATAATGTGCAAACAAAATGTATCTATGATTTATGAAAATGAAGTTTTTAAAACATGAAAATACATGAAATGAAAATGCAAAAAAATCATCGTTTAAATAGAGGGATTTTTTTTTTATTTTTTTTTTCTCGCTTTTTACGTCGACTTATTTTCTTTTATTTATCATCGTTTATTTTTCATTCTTTTCATTTTTTTTTTTTTTTTTTTTTTTTTTTTTTTTTCAAATAATTTTCACATAACACAGTTTTCTATAGGTTCTGATTTTCGTTACGGATTTTGGTTTGCATAATTGTTCTTGTTTTTTCCTTTTGTAGGTTTATCATCAACTTCCATTTAATAAAATAGATTCATATAGATTGTATTGAATAGAAAAATAAATCGCCGAAAAGTATAGTGTCGTGATAATTAAATCTAAAATATGTACGATTTATTGTTTGTCAATTAACTATTCTGTTGAAAAGAATGTTTGATGCCGGTTTTGGTCTAGCCAAAAAAAAAAAACAATTTATCGCGGGTATTTATCGTATTTATCTTGTTAGTTAATTTTGAATTGTGGACGAACAATTAAAATAAATATTGGAAATGGAATACAATCGTTTTTTGTGTGTGTGAGTGTGTGTGTGTGTGTGTGTTTTTTTCATTCGTTTTTATGACAATACTTTACAAAAATGTGTTGAACTTTTACGTCGCATAATCGGTATTCTCAATTGCAACATTTGAACAAAAAAAAAAAAAAAAAAAAAAAAAATAATAATAATAATATGAAAGCAATATGTGTGGCATTTTGTACGAAAGTAATGGAACGATACGACCAAAAAAAAAAAATCTGTTTCGAACGGAATCCATGAAATTGTGTGATTGGCAAATAGGAATTGAGCTTCCTATTTTCATGTAATATTCATATATATATATATGGATATATATATATTTTTGCTTTTTTCTTTTGTAGAATGTGTGTGCTTGTGTTTTGTCTGTGTATGATGCATCGCCACTTATTGATGTCCTCGAGATATATTGTGATAATTTTGAACTGCTCTATGTCCCCTAAAATAGTAATTAAAACACCCGGAATTAGACGATTTTATGGTTGTTTTATTGCAAAAAAAAAAATTGCAAAAACGAAAAAAAATTGCTGTTTACTTACCAATACTTTTCCAAATCGAAAGGCTGAAAGTTATTCAATCGCTGCTCTGGTGGATTCCGATAGAATGGTGGTTGATGTTGACCTTGTTCTGCTATCTAAATCAATATTTTAAATGAAAATGTTTAGTACACGTACATTATAGGCATAAAATAGAAATAATTTAAAATGTTACCTTGTGCCATGCATCGTGAATGTATCGAATCAGTTCATCATGTTGAGCCAGATAAGGCATTTGTGGTCGTTTTGGCAGTCCACTTGGCATTGAATTTTGATTTCTGTCGATTAAACAAAAGAAAAAAAAAAATACAAACAAATTCGCAACAAAATTAATAATTATTCCGTCAAGTGTTTCAATATTTACATGAATCAATACAAAATTTAATTGAAATGGGTCGCTTTCACTGATAAACATTGTTTATTAAACAGAATGTGTGCACGACAAAATAGAATGCAAAATATTAGTCACACAAAAAAGCATACACACGCACGCACACAATTTGCTGCGATGGTGCAATTCAATAAAATTATTGTAAATTCAGCTATTGTAAGCGAAAATTAAACAAAAATAAATTACCTCATGTTATTTCGGTCCATTTTCGGGATAGTTTCGTTTTGTTCGTTTTGGTTTTAATTTAAAATTTTTTTTGTTTTTTTCTTTTTATTCTTCTTCTTCTTCTTCTTCTTCAATTTTTGTCTCTTCTTCGGAAACAAGTGTCAGGGAATGTACGGATCGTTTTTTCTCTTTCTAATCAACGAAAATATTTCGCACAAATGGTTACGGACGATTTGTCTTCTAATCGCTGTACACAACTTACATTAACTAAATGATTCACAAATAACAAATTAAACAAATACAAAATTCTGTTTAATTACACTTATAATTCGACGAACAAATGTATTTATAAATTAAAAACTAATGTATTGAAATTATGTGTATCGTTTTTCTTTCTTTCTTTCTTTCTTTATTTCTTTTAATTCTTGCTTTTCTGGTTTTTCTGATTTGTATTGAAAACAAATCGTCAACTACACACAAAGATGATGCCTATTTCTTTGTGTTGACAACTCGGAATGAAGAGCTCCTGAGTTTTTTGTACGTGTATATTTTCGAATTGGTTTGTTCGTACTCAAAACTATGATATACTAATCTCCATAGACATAAATTGCAAAATAAGAAAGAGACAAACAGATGTATAAACAAGTGAGATGCAATGAATGCCGTGCGTCTACTGTGAATACAATCAAAATGAAATGTCAATGTGCTGAATAACACTAAAACGATGCAAAATTCATTTGGGAATTGTCAATTTCAAGGGGAAATCTTAAATTTTTCAACACCAAAAATGTGCGAAACAAGTTTTTTTCTTATTTTTTTTTTCCATTTTATTTAAACAAAAAAATGGACAAAAATCGTATTTATTTGAAAATTTTATAAAATTTTCGATGAAAATATTTTTTTATTTTCTTTAAAAAATTGTAAACCGTCGCTGAATATAACAAATTATTTTTTAAACATAAATGCAAACATTAAACGCATTCATTTTCCATAAAACAGACAATACCGCGTATTTTACTGTTCACCATACTCCTCAGCTAACTAACAAATTTTCTATGGCGGCACAAAGCATTCGCATTTCAGTTGGCAAATGAACTACAAGTGACGACTAACAGAGAAATTAAGCACGAGAAGTACATGGGAAAAAAGTGGTTTTGTTTGCAATTTTTTTCGTTTGTGCTCTCGCTGCATTCACATTAAAATTCTTTTATCATATTGATTTTTGTGAATATTATTCTTTTATTGTGTTTTTGTACAATCCATTTATTATTATTATTTTCATTTTTGCCGTGTAAATCATCAATTTTCATTTTAAAAAGACACAAAACAGTGCGACAAACGCGATAAAGACACACAGAGAAAAGAAAATAATAAAACGTTTGACGCCACAAACAAAGCAAATTTACAAATTTAATCGTGTAATTGATTGTGAAAAGTGACGGAACAATTTTGTTGAAGTTGAATCTAAGCGATTCGCATAAATTTCATACCGAAACAAACAATTATTTTCTGATCAGACATCGACTATTCGGCAATAAAATGTCCCAGGTAAGTGTGCGACAAACAAAAAAAAAAAAATGTGGTTCAACCGATATAATCGGCTTTTTTTTTCATCTCATTTAAGTGAGTTTTTATTATAAATTATGGTTATGTGCGTTAAATACAAAAAATTTAAAGACAATTTCGTTTAATTGTCGTTGCATTTTTTTCTTCTTGTTCACGATTCGCGCCGAGTTTTTTTCTTTTTTTTTTTGTCTCAATACCTCAATCAGAATTTTCTTAAGTTGTTTATGACCATAGACAAGTATGTGTGTATGACGATAGCGTACACAAGCATCAATCAACGCATTCAGATTCGTTCGGTTTGTGTATCGGATTTTTTTCAATGTGATGCTATTTCCCAATCCTAATGCTTACTTTGTTTTTTTTTTATTTTCTTGTACAAAATTTGCAATCTTTCAAAGAATTCGTTTCTCATAATTCCGGCATCGCTACAGTTTTTTTTCCCTACTCATCAAATATGCTGAATTAAGCGCATAGCATCAGCTTCATTCGATGGATGGGTTTACAATAGTGCGCGTATGTGTATACGTTTGTGAATGACAGTATTCAAATTGAAAAGAAAAAAAAAATGGCGGAGAAAACGTTACATTTCATTTCAGTTTTCTATCCTTCAAAATTCCATCATTGTTTAACGTGTATTTCATCAAGTTGAACAATGCAAATCACTGTTTTTCTTTTCAACTATAATCTTTTTTTTTTCTCTTTTTTTTTTTGTCGTAATTCAAGTTTTCATTGTGTCTCGGGTAGAACACTCAATTTCCTATATTCATGTGTAAAATTGTTTTTCGATTTGCTTTCCGTTATTCGTTCATTTCGAAACGATATTTTTCAACACAATCGGTATGAATGTAAATCTATTGTCAATCAAAACATGTGATTTTGTTAGCGATTTTTGCCGTCAACGCATATTTTTTTTGCGTATGCACATATTTCATCGGAAATTGTTTTCGCAAAATTCAACATAACTTGACCGAGCCTTTTTTTTCGTTTTGTTCAGATTTTTGCTTTTTTTGATCATAATTTTCCGCTTTAATTGAGTTCTTATATTTTGAAGCCATGTGTTTCAAAAAGTAAGTCAGCCTTGAAAAGAGAAAAATTGAACAATTTTTGCAAAAAAAACCACCAATAATTAGATAATAAAATTTAATTTAATTTTTTCATCTCTTTTATTAAAATTAGCAACAGAAAAATGGCGGTAATATCGAAAAGATTTACCAAAAAAAGTCACAGTTGGAGCATATTTTGCTTCGACCTGACACATACATCGGTTCAGTGGAACCAGTTAAAGAGATTATGTGGATTTATCATAAAGAAACGATAACTGATGAAAGTGGCAATGTAACAACTAAAGGAAAAATGATTCAACGTGAAATATCATATGTTCCTGGTTTGTATAAAATTTTCGATGAAATTTTGGTAAATGCAGCCGATAATAAGCAACGCGATAAAAAAATGTCATGCATTCGTATTGATATTAATGCTGAAACAAATACAATTTCGGTATGGAATAATGGAAAAGGTATTCCAGTTGTAATGCATAAAGATGAAAAAATGTTTGTGCCAACAATGATTTTTGGTCATTTATTAACATCATCCAATTACAATGATGAAGAGGAAAAAGTTACTGGCGGTCGTAATGGTTATGGTGCCAAATTGTGTAATATTTTCAGTAATAAATTTGTTGTTGAAACTGCATCGCGTGAATTTAAAAAATGTTTTAAACAAACATGGGGTAGCAA
The DNA here is from genome assembly GCA_029041755.1 of Resseliella maxima. Taxonomy (NCBI): domain Eukaryota; kingdom Metazoa; phylum Arthropoda; class Insecta; order Diptera; family Cecidomyiidae; genus Resseliella; species Resseliella maxima. The sequence goes on from JAQOWM010000747.1 coordinate 634,277, forward strand.
CATGTCAAAAGCGGCCGAACCAAAAATTGCTGATTTCAAAGGTGAAGATTATACAAAAGTTACATTCTGTCCAGATTTATCGAAATTCAAAATGGAAAAATTGGATGATGATATTGTTGGTTTGATGTCTCGTCGTGCATATGATGTAAGTGTCTCTGGAAACAAGATTACGTTTTTGTTTAAATTTTAACCTTGATGCTAACAAATTTTCATTTTTTTTTTTTCATCACAATTTCAGATTGCCGCTTCATCACGTGGTGTTGCTGTATATTTGAACGGTGAACGATTGCCGGTCAAAAATTTCAAAGATTACATTGATTTATATGTGCGAGAAAATAATGATGATTCTGGTGCACCGTTAAAAGTTGTCTATGAAAATGTCAATGAACGTTGGGAAGTGGCTGTCACACTTTCAGATCGTGGTTTTCAACAAGTTTCATTTGTCAACTCAATTGCAACTACTAAAGGTGGTCGACATGTTGATTATGTCACCGATATGATTGTCAAGCAATTGATTGAAATCATTAAAAAGGTTTGTATGCAAACTATTCTCTATCGATTGAATCATTGGCAAATGTTTTCATTATTGAAAATGTGTGTGTGTGTTTTTTTTTCTCTTTCAATTCTACAGAAAAATAAAGGCGGCGTGAGCATTAAACCATTCCAAGTAAAGAATCACATGTGGGTATTTATCAATTGTTTGATTGTCAATCCAACATTTGATTCACAAACAAAAGAAAATATGACATTGCAAATGAAAAGCTTTGGATCGGTATGCAAATTATCGGAAAAGTTTTTCAATGGTGTTCAAAAAAGTGGTATTCTTGAATCAGTTTTATCATGGGCCAAATTCAAGGCACAAAATGATTTGGCAAAAACAAGTGGTAAAAAAAATTCAAAATTACGCGGCATTCCAAAATTGGAAGATGCCAACGATGCGGGTACAAAAAATTCATTAGATTGTACACTCATTTTAACTGAGGGAGACTCAGCTAAATCAACAGCCGTATCGGGTCTTGGTGTTGTTGGCCGTGATAAATATGGTGTGTTTCCATTGCGTGGTAAATTGCTAAATGTACGTGAAGCAACACATAAACAAATTCTTGAAAATGCCGAAATCAATAATTTGATCAAAATCATTGGACTTCAATACAAGAAAAAATATTTGACAACAGAGGATTTAAAAACATTGCGTTACGGACGGGTTATGGTCATGACTGATCAGGATCAGGATGGTTCGCATATTAAAGGTGAGTTGAAGGCTTAACCGTTGAGCTACACAATTTTGATGGTTAAATAAATCAAAAAAAAAAAAAAGAAAAAAATGAATCTAATCTGAATTTAATATTTGCATAGGTTTGCTCATCAATTTCATTCACACCAATTGGCCAGAGTTATTGCGTCTTCCATTTTTGGAAGAATTCATTACACCTATTGTAAAAGTTAAAAAGAAGAATGAAGAGCTTTCATTCTATTCGTTACCCGAATTTGAAGAATGGAAAGCTGCCACACCAAATCATCATACGTACAATGTCAAATACTACAAAGGTTTGGGTACTTCAACAGCTGCTGAAGCTAAAGAATATTTTACAAATATGGATCGTCATCGTATTTTATTCAAATATAATGGTACACAAGATGATGAAAGCATTGTTATGGCATTTGCAAAAAAAGCAGTCGATCAACGTAAAGAATGGCTTACATCTCATATGGATGATTGTAAACGACGTAAAGAATTGGGATTGCAAGAGCAATATCTTTATACAAAAACAACAAAACAAATTTCATATGCGGAATTTATTAATTTGGAATTGGTTCTATTTTCAAATGCTGACAATGTTCGTTCAATTCCATCTCTTGTTGATGGTTTAAAACCTGGTCAACGAAAAGTCTTATTTACATGCATTAAACGTAATGATAAACGTGAAGTAAAAGTTGCTCAGTTGGCTGGTTCAGTTGCTGAACAATCGGCATACCATCACGGTGAACAATCATTATGCATGACAATTGTTAATTTGGCACAAAATTATGTTGGAAGCAATAATATTAATTTGCTTATGCCAAATGGTCAATTTGGTACACGATTGTCAGGTGGTAAAGATAGTGCCAGTCCTCGTTATATTTATACAATGATGTCACCGTTGACACGATTAATTTTCCATCCACATGATGATCCATTGCTTCAATATCAATTTGAAGATAATCAAAAAATTGAACCAATTTGGTATATCCCAGTAATTCCAATGGTATTAGTAAATGGATGTGAAGGTATCGGTACTGGTTGGTCAACAAAAATTCCAAATCATAATCCACGTCAAATTATTCGTTGTTTACGAAATATGATTCATGGTGATGAGCCAGAAACATTGCATCCATGGTATAAAAATTTCAGAGGTTCAATTGAAAAGGTTGGCGATACACGTTACTTTACAAATGGAAATGTTGCAATTGTTGAAGATGTTAAAATTGAAATTACGGAATTACCAATTGGAACATGGACACAAACATACAAAGAAAATGTACTTGAACCATTATTGCATGGAAATGAAAAATCAAAGCCAATCATTTCGGATTATAAGGAATATCATACACATACCACCGTACGATTTGTTATCAGTTTTGCACCAGGTGAATTTCAACGTTTGGAAAGAGAAGAAGGTGGTTTCCACAGAGTATTTAAATTAACGGCAAGCATGTCAATAAATACAATGCATGCATTTGATAAAGATAATTGCTTGCGCCGATATGATCGTGTCAATGAAATTCTCAGTGAATTTTATACACTTCGATTGGAATATTATGTAAAGCGTAAAGAATATTTGGTTGGCATGTTAACAGCCGAAGCAGCACGTTTAAGTGATCAAGCACGTTTCATTCAAGAAAAATGTAATGGCACACTCACGGTTGAAAATAAAAAACGTAAAACAATGATTGATGAACTTATTAAACGTGGTTATCGCGCTGATCCAGTCAAAGAATGGAAACGCAAAGTTTCACAAGATGAAGAAGAGGTAAGCATCATTTTTTATTGAATTTCTTTCGATTTTTTGGCACTCACGAACTAGAGTCCGGCGAACTACAGTCCGATTTTTTTTTATCGAATATTAAAATTCATGAACCATTTTTTCTATTTTGAATGTAGGAGGCTCAACAAGATATGGAAGAGGAAGAAGAAAATGAAGATCGTGCGGAAAAGAAACCGAAAAAGCCGGCTGATCCAGAAAAAGCATTCCAAAATTTGACAGATGTTAAGAAATTTGATTATCTTTTGGGTATGTCAATGTGGATGTTAACCGAAGAACGTAAAAATGAATTATTGAAGCAACGTGACAACAAACTTTCCGAATTGGCAATACTTCAAGAAAAAACGCCTGAAAGTATTTGGGAAGCCGATCTCGAAGCGCTTGAGAAGAAATTAGATGAAGTTGAAGAAAAGGAGCGCCAAGAAGAATTGGGCGTGAATTTAAAAACAGCAAAAGCAGCCGCAAAAACCGCAGCAACTGGTAAACGTAAGCGTACTACAAAAGGCAGCGATGAAATTTATCCATCTGCGGATGGTATTAAAGTTGAATTCCGAGTCACCGACGATATACTCAAAAAATATGAAAAAATGGCAGCTGCTGGCGCTCGTGCTAAGGCAAAGAAAGAAGCTGGCGCTGATGGTGGTGAAGTTGATGAATTTGATAGTTTGGTGAACAAAACGAAAAAAGAACCAGGTAAGCATTGAAACTGTCATCGATCGTTTTTTTTTTTTTTTTTTTTTAGAAAAGGTTTTAACATCGTTTCTTTTACCATTTAGGTGTGAAGAAGGAACCGAAAGCACCAAAAGAGCCAAAGCCACCAAAAGAACCAAAAGTGAAAAAAGAACCAAAGGCTAAGAAAGATGGTCTCAAGCAGTCGAAATTGAACTTTGGAAAGAAGGTAATTTAATTTTGCCATTAAAACACGCCAAATACGATAAGTTGGACGTGTGATATGAAAAAAAAGAAACAATTAATAACGATGTTAAATTTTACAGAAGAAGGGCAGTGACAGTGATGATTCACTGGATGAAGAAAGTTTCCACGATAACAGCTATACATCACCAACGAAACGTGAGGTTTCAGGTCGTCGTGCTGCTACAAAGGTAGTAATTTAAAAATCAAATAAATTTTGGAGAAAAAAACAACAACTGAAAATGTTGTTTAATAACCTGTTGTTATTTCACATAATTTATGGCTATTTCATTTTTATTATTTGCAGAAGGTCAATTATGCTGCATTAAATGACGGAAGTGATGATGAATCTGGCAGTGATTTTGGAAAATCAAAGAAACCATTCAGCAGCGATGATGAAGATGATTTAATTGAAAATACAGGCATCAAAGAACAATCATTCCATCAGAGTGCTCTTGATGAAAGTGCCGATCTATTTGATTCACTAAAAGAAGAAGAAAGTCCAAAACCAAAGCCAAAACCACGAAAACTCGGCGCCAAATCAGAAGTAGTTAAAGATCCATCATCAAAAGCAACAAAACGATCGAAAAAGGCTTTGGGATCCGATGATGACACACCAGTCAAGGTAATTTCATAAAAATCATTTTTAATTTATGACTTTTAATTATTTGGTTCGTCTTTTCAATTTGATTTTTAGTTTTACAGTCAAAATTGTTCATGAGTCTTGAAAATTCTGAAAATACAAATTTGACTATTGTTCAACCAATGTTTTTTTTTTTTTTTTTCATTAGAAAAAATTTGATATAACATTTTCCCGTTTTTTTTTTCATTGCAGAAGCCAGCTGCTAAGAAGAAGAAGACCGTTATCATAAGCAGCGACGACGATGATGATGATGACAACATCGACGATGATTCCGATTCCGATTTCGACATGTAAACAATCGACTCGCATCGTCAATTTATATGATTCAAATTTTACACAAAAGTATAGTTTAAGCGAGCGAGATGAAAAAAAAAACAAAAAAAAAAAAAACAAAAAAAAAAAATTTGAAGAAATAATTCACACAAGCACACATAATCCACAAATGAAAATGAGTTTAATCTAATAGGTTAGTTTTTTTTTTGGGGTGCATGTGTAATATCCAGTTGCGTTTTAGCGAAATCTTGGTAGCACTGGTACACGAGTACAGTTGAATTAAATGAAATAATTCGGTATTTCCGGAAAATTTCAATATTTAATAAGTTATGATTCGTCTTAATGTTGTAATTAGCAAACATACTTATAATTTTGACTAAACAAATTTTTTTTTACATCAACTTTTTTTAATTTTTATTTAATTTCATTTCTGTTTCTGTTGCTAAACTGTTTTTGGTACACTACATGAATATCTAGTGTAACATGATAATAATCGAATTCATTTTTTTTTTTATTCTTTCAAATTCGGTTCAATCATTTTTTTGTTTTTTTTTGTTTTTTTTTTTTCTTTTTGTTCGAATATTTGAATACATTTTTTTTTCCTCACACAAAATGCTTTACATTAAATAAAAAGAAGAAAGAAAAATGAAAAAAAAAAAAAAAAAATAAAAAAAAAATCAAGAAAACTGAATTTCATTCAATATCTATAAAATCTAAACGCAAAAATAATCTTCAATTACATATGCATATTTTCATGAAAACATTTCAAATGGAGACACAGAATTTTAGTTTAAGAATCATATGAAATGATATTACAATAAATTACTGTAAAAACTACATGTGTTTTATTCTAATTTTTGTTGTTTTTATTTTTGTTGTTGTTGTGGTTGTTGTTGTTTTTATTCTTGTTATTGCTGTTGTTGTTATTGTTTTCGTGTAATTGCCGAAGACTAGTTCAAATAAGTAGTAGTAGTGCATGTAAGTATAATGTGTGAAAAACACGTTAGAGTGAAATTTAGCACAAGAAAAAAAAAAAAAAAGAGAAACAAATGTGTTTATTACAGTTCTTGCTTATCTTAAAGCATTCGTTCAATGTTCATATTGGTTACAGTAATCCAGCCCTTTGACGTTTTTAACATAGTTCAAAAGTTTGCCGATAGAGCAATGCCGCATGACAAAAATACTTTTTTTTGTTTCTTCTTGACACAAGATAAATTACATTAAATTTTGTTTACAAGACGCTCCGAAAAAAATTTCACTCAATGAGTCATTTAACGATTGAAAAAATGGATTCAATAAATTTTCTGTTAACAGAAGTGTCACTAGAGTGTTTAGGGAATAAATTTTTTGATATTTATGGAAATAAAGCAAATTCATTATTACATTTAACAGCCGATCCAAAATTGAAAACAAATTCAACCAGTTTTGATAGTGATACAGATTTATGGAAAATATTATCAACGAACAATGATTCATTTATTTTGAATGCAACAATTAATAATTCAAATCGTCAAGCAAAAAATCAATCGAATAGAAAACGTCGTGCATCATTTTCAATATCAAAAAATGAACCAGATGCAATCAATGATCCTGAATCACTTTTAGTACCAATGATAAATGCACCAAAAGCAGCAAAAATTTCATCGCGTCGATCAACAATTTCAGTGCAACAAATTGCAAAGCATCGCAAACAATTGCAAGCAAATGAATATAAAAAACAATCAATGCAAACGCAACAATCCCTATTGCAAACGAAGGCTACACAATCAGGCGACTCAAATTCAACAATAATAGCCAATTTTAAACGCAATTTGAATAGAGACATCAATATACGTAAGCATTTAAACTTGTTTTTAAAGTGGATTTTTTTTACTTTGTTTAAGAAATCAAAAAAAAAAAGAAAAAGAAAAAGAAAGAAAAAGAAAAAGAAATTCTATTGAATCAAACAATTCTATTCACACGATACCAATCTCATGATTTAATTTAATTTTGTTCAATTTCATTCAATTTAATTTAGGTTTTAATGCAATGCGACTGTTACAAGAAGCCCAAGTGGAGAAATATCGAGTAGAAAATGCGAATCCAAACATGGAAACATTATATAAATCGCAAGAGAAAAAATTATTTGCTCAATGCAATACATTAATGAACTTTATAAAATTCATTCAACAAGATAGAAGCAATCATATCAAACTTAAAGATCTTTCACAAGCAATTCTTGAATTACAAAAAGAATACTGAATAAAATTATATATTGTAATTTGAATGACAACAACCAAATACATTTTGTAGAAATCGATGATAATATTTTATTCAAATGTCAAAATAAACCAATACAATCATAGCTTAGCCGTGTGATAGATGCACTGTTTTTGATTTCTGCAATATAATTTGCATTAGTTTTGTATGAATTCATTTCATGTTTTTTCTAGATTTGTGACCATACCTGTTTTCTTTTTCCATAGTAATGGGAGAAAGAAGAATAGAGAAATGCAATTATCTAAATTGTATTCGAAACAAAATGAAACAAAATAAAACAAAATGAAATAAAACAAAAGACACGTTGATGTAGAATAATAGTGTTTATTTCTGTGAATTTATAGTAGAAACGTCAAAATTGTCATTAAAAAATACAAAGTCCCAATAACAGCTGAATTCAGTTGTGGTAATGTTTGCGCGCTTATCACATCAGTTGTCATCTCTGGTGGAAATTCTTGAGTTTTGTCATTTATCATAATGATTGAATCAATATCTGCACAAAGATTAGATTTATCATGACTTCGACCACTTTTTGCCTTACATAACAGGTCTTTTTTACAACTGGATAAACATTCAGGTTGTAATGGAGATTGTTTATAATAATTCCTAAAGATAACAAAAACAACAACAAGATTAAATATTACAAGATAAATTTTAAAATTGGATTACTTAGTCTTGATGAAATAAGATAAAATTCCATTTGAAAAAACCAAGAAAAAAAAAACAACTAAATACCTAAAATATAAATAGAACAATTCGTCATCGGTTACCATTCGTTTGATTAAATCATTCCAATCAATTGGTCGTAAACCTTTCATGGAATATGTGTCTCGAGCTGAATATGATTTATGCCAAATGGGATTATCAACGAGATTTGCTTCTTCTAAATCTAAAATCCATGTTTCATGGTCAATAACCATTCCACATGAATCACTATCATTATCATCATCAATATAGTAAATTCGATAGCCTGAATTTAAATCCCAATATGGTGTAACTGATGGACAAATATATGCAATGTTTGTCGGTCGACCTGTAAACCACATTAAATGACAAAATTTCAATTTTAATTTCAACAATTCATGAGAATAATTTAAAAAGGATTTTTAAATTTTAAAAAGGACTTAATTACTCAAATTTTTTGGATCATAAAACACTTCAAATTCATCATAATGTGTATGACCGAAAAATTGCGCAGTAATTGTACTTTCGAATCTTGCAATAATTTCATAATAATTATGTGACCAATTTTTTAAGCAATCATCTTCTCCAGGTGGAATATGACCAATTATATGCACTTTCTCTTTAGCCAATTCAGCTGAATGTAATTCATCGATAAGCCATTGTAATTCTGTCGATGGATCTTTGGAATTTTCAAGCAACCAAAAATTTAAATTGTAACAAACATTCATATTTAATGAAATAATTCGAAGACCTGGTCGCACTAATGTTGAATAAAATGCACCATTTTTTAGAGTTTTTGAAGTTTTTACTGGTAACCATCGACTCCAAAGTGTATCAATATCATTGTAAAATAGTGAAATTGAATGGTCTTGTTCGGGTGTTGGAAAACTGGAAAGAAAAAAAAAACATCATAATTCACTTAATTATTCAAAATTATACTTATTGTTGCATACAAATTGGCTGGTGCTCGTTCATGATTGCCAATTGCAGGGAAAACTGGTATTCCCGTAAATTTTTCCGATACTAATTGAATAGATTCTTCAATGATGTTCATGATATCTTCAGTTTTTTGCATCCAAATATCATGTGGCACAAGATCACCAGTCCAAATAATATAGTCAATATCCTAAAGTATTTCATTTGAAAACATACTAATTTCGCTTAAAAAAAACGTTTTTTCAAAAAAAAAGAAAAAAAAAAAATAGATACGAACCTTGTGTATTCTGGCAATATGATCCAAAAGATGTTGAAATGTTCTTGTTGGTACATCGCATCGATAATCACCCCATTTTCCAGCAGAAGAATATGAAATATTTGAATAACCATTGTGTTTTCGACAGCATAATGGTTCATTGCAATTAGCATTTGAACCTTCAACATACAATGGATCGACATGTGTATCCGAAATGTGCAATACCTTAAGTCGTTTTCCATTTATTTTTGGCAATGGAATTTCATTGACCGGTGGCTTTGGAATTGATTTAAATGAAACATTCCATTTTTCTATATCATTTCCCTCTTCACATGAATCATTCAAAATAGAAAAACACACTTCATCATCGGTCATATTTAATTTTCGTGCAATTTTAAGTATTTCTTTGCCATACAAATGAAATCCCGATTCGCAAACATTTGATATTTGTAAATTTAAATCGATACACAATTTAATGCCAATTTTTAAAATTCGTTCATCTGTTTCGCCCATTCTTATGTAGTATCGCAATAATGAAACACCTAAAATATTGATTTTTCATATAATGAAATTATTAATGTTGTTTACATTGTTTGCTTAAGCTAAAGTCTTACCCCATTTGCAACTATGACAATAATCATCAAACATAATCGTTGGCTGTGCTGACAAATTTAATGATTGACCTTTTTCAGATAAATCACTGGGTAAATAATAACAAGTAATAATGGAAATTTCGCTTAGAATAAGCAGCACAGCTAATTTAATTGATAAATTTTCCATTGTATTTACAGGCACTCAGTCTCGATGATTGTTATTCATTTGGAAATAAATTTACTTTAATTTTTCATATTCAAAAATCATTGCTTAAATATTTGAAATTTTGATCGAAATTGTAAAATTTTCCATTGCTACCGGTTACACTGATTTTACATGTGATTAGATTCAATGGCATTGAGTCACGTATAAACAAATAATTTCTTTTTTTCTGTTTACATTGATTCATCTAATGCATCAAGGTATTATTACAATTTTAATTGATTTTAATTATAGCAGATTCAAAATGTGACACAATTAATTCTTTGTACTGACTAGCCTAATCTCTTCTCATTTCATTGCATTTCATTGCATTTCATCCATTGTTTCAACTCTTTCATAAAAAATATTTTATTGTCGATATTAAATAATTCAAATAAAAACATCGAGATTATTCTAATTTGATTCCATGTTTATTTCACATATTTCACCGTGCAATGTTTCATTGTTTCCATTTTTACAATTGTATGAATGAATAGATTTATGCATTGTACACAATATTTATTTATAAATTTAAGTATTTTTAGCCACTTTTTTTTTTTGATTTTTTCCAAAATCCAACTTTAGCGGTTTGATAATAAAAACAAGGTCATTAATATCACAAAGAAAGTAATGAAATTAATATCAAAGTAGCCTTAAATTGGCTAAGTAGCCTTAAATTGCATAAAATTTTGTTGTCACAAAAAATAGATCGAAAAAATTTCATTAGTTAACGAGATGTGATTTAAAAAATAAAATATATTAAAATGCAAGCGATAAGTGAAACAGTATTTTTGGATGAAGATTATGAGGAAGCAAGATGGCGAGAAAAAGAGCGAAAAACCCAAAATCTACCGATTGAATATTGGACATTGCAAAAATTGGTGAAATTTATGAAAATTGGAAATCAAGTTGTAACCAATGCATGTTTATGTTGCATTCGAGATTATGATTTACGGCAACAATTAAATCAACGTGCAATTTTTTCAATTGGCGGTTTAGAAACACTTGTTAATTTATGCAAAACAAATGATTTTGTATGTCGTTTTGGTGCTTTATATGTTTTACGTGAATTAGCAACCAATATTGATATGCGACGATACATAATTGATATGAATATAATTGAATCAATTTGTAAAATTATTTCGGAACCATTGCATGATATCAAATGTTTGGCAATTGATATTTTAGGAATTTTAGCAAAAATTGAACCAGCCAAACAATTAATTTACGAATCACAAATTGTCTATAAAATCATCGATGCATTGAATTTTGACCGTGGACTTCTTCAAAAACGTAAAAATAAAATGATTGAAAAAGAAGCAATTTTTATTGATTTAGCCGTTTCGGCTGCAACAGCATTAAGTGAAATTTTTACATCACATCGTATTCTTGAAGATGCCAAAATGGGTGGCTTAATACTCAGCATAAGTGAACTTTTAAAAACAATTCACATTCCATTGATTCAAGCTGTATTGAAATTATGCAATGTATGCTCGCATGATATTGTTATACAATTGGGATTAGAATCAGAATTAGTAATTATCGATGTGGTTAAGCAATTGAAATTTGAAGATCAAAATTTATTAATTGATGCATGTGGAATTGTGGCAAAATGTGGAAAAAGTCCAAATACCAGCAAATTGATTCGAACAAATGATGGATTACAATCAATTGTAAAAATTTTCTCAAATCAAAACTATTGGAAAAATAATGAACTATTGGTTGCTGTAACAGCTGCTGCATATACATGTGCTACACATCATGAAAATGCTCAACAATTTAACAAATTAAATGTTTTGCCACTATTAATGCGGTTTCTTTCAAATGGTTTTAACGATGACATTTTGGCAAATCTTTGCGGTTTTGCTGCAGAATTATTGTATAAAGAGCATTACGTGGACATTTTTTTGGTTAATGATGCGTTGCAAATAATTTTGGAGTTTTTTTACATTGAACATGATCAACTTCGCATTGAAAACTGTCATGTTTTAGCAAAAGTGTGTAAATATAAAAAATATGCACGTAAATTGCGTGAATTAGATGGAATTACATTTCTATGGACATTATTGCGAAGTAAAAATCCAGCCGTACAAATGGCAGCATCGAATGCTTTATGTCAATATTTACGAAATGATAATGATTCACCAGAATATCTTCGTAAACTTGATAATGGTTTGGAATTAATTGCAAATTCATTAAAATCTAAAAATGAAATCACATTGAATGCAATTTGTTCGCTCATTGTTGAAATTGCCAAAGATACATATAATTTAGCCATTTTAACACAATATCAAGTGGTTCCATTGCTGGCCAATTTAATTCACACCGAAAATAAAAAAATTGAAGAAAAAGTAACGGCTGCTATAGCTGCATGCACACCATATGCACAAAATGCCAAGCAATTTGGTGAATTAAAAGTAATTCGATTGATTGTTAATTCGGTTGCATCAAATGATCATAATATTCGATGTGCAGCTGCATTAGCACTTTCCAAATTGTCAACATATCCAATCAATGCAATCTTAATGTATCAAAGTGGTGTTGTACCAGTATTACTTGAAGACATACTATCTGATGATGCTGATTTACGACATGGTGCTGCCGATTGCTTACGTAATCTTAGAGAATTAATATTAAAAGCTGAAAAATTTTTGATGATGAAACTACCAAAACAACTTTAAATGTATTTACAACAATTCAATAAATGCAATTTTAAATTGATTTACTATTTGAAAAAAAAAAAAAAAACCAAATTTACTTGAAACTCCATCGATTTTAAAACTAAATTATTTAAACACTTTTTAAACTGTTCAGTGGTTGATAAACTTTTGTAATCGTTATGAACTTTTGTAATCGTCAAATGGCACCAAATAACCTCAAGTATACTTTGAACTTTTTCATATGTGATTTAAACTCACTTGCACAAACGAATTATTTTGTTTCGTATTTTGTTGTGTTGTTCAACACTTTCTTCTCAAAAACTCATTGTTCTTTTTCTCGAGTATGTTTTGCTTGACTTGAGAACAAAAAAAAAATGAACAATTTTGCAACATATTGTATGTCGATGTTACTTTAACCAGTCAGTGAAAGAAAAAGTATGTCTGAATGTGAGCATATGTTTCCGTTTTGAATAATGCGATTTTGTTTCCTCTTTTCTCTTCCATCTAAAATTCATAAGCAAAATCTTCGTCTCGTTGAATGTGTTTTTTTTTCTCTCTCTCTTTCTCTCTCTCTCTTTCCCTCTCTCTCTCTCTCTCTCTCTCTCTCTCTCTCTCTCTCTCTCTCTCGCTCGCTCTCTCTCTCTCTCTCTCTCTCTCTCTCTCTCTCTCTCTCTCTCTCTCTCTTTCCCTCTCTCTCTCTCGCTCGCTCTCTCTCTCTCTCTCTAATGCCATGGAGTTGTTTAAATTCAATGTATGCTATTTATCTCTCTCTCTCAGATGCATCAAACCATGATTTTATTTACAGCCAAAGTTGTTATAATGGGAAGAATATTCATGCATGAATTTGATAGAATTAATCGAATTTACCCGGAGAAGTGAAAGTTTAACAAACAAAATGCGTTTAAAAAGTGAAGACAATTTTTTTTCATGACTCACTGAATGCAACATCTAACATGTTGTCTATGAATGCGTATGATTTTGCTCAAGCGGTGTATTGTAAATAAAAAATCAAAATAAAATTGACAGCGGATTTTACGCGGGAAAAAATAAAATATCCAGTTTGTTAACCGGCTTCAATAAATCGCATCGTTCAACACTGTGTGCCCCCCCATTTCTCCAAGTGGATGGAACAAGTACTCGCGCAGTCGATCCGCAACTGAATTGAGTTGTTCTTTACTTTAATATACTACATGTAATCGAATGTTGAATCAGATCAGTGGCAAATTGATGCTCGATGCGATAACATGGAAATTTATGTAAATATTTCGACAAACACATATTTTCAAGTAAAATTAATTACAATTACAGGCTTCAATTTCCATGGTATTTAATTGAATGACAATCGATTGATTTATGGTCAGAAATTCAGTATCAAATTTTCATTAAATGAACACAATTGCTGTTCCATCTTCATATTCGATGCGGTTTAGTTTGATTTGGTTTATTTCATTGGTATCATTGGTTTACGTGGAATTCAAATTCAGTTCATTCCGTTGATTTTCCAACGGTCATATATGAAAAGCAAATGCAACAAAGTAATTTTGGCAAAGTTCAATATATCAAGTTGTGGGAAGATGCCTTTGAACTCTCTCCCTCTCTCTCCCTTTCTCTTCTTCTCTCCATCTCTCTTTCTCTCTCTCTCCCACCCTCTCTCTCTCTCTCTTCCTCTCTCTTTCTCTCTCTCTTTCTCTTTCTCTCTCTCTCTCTCCTTCTATCTCTCCCTCCTACTCACTTTCTATCTCTCCCACCTTTTCTCTTTCTATCTCTCAATATACTGTGGACGCAATTTTGAAATTGCAATAATTTTATGTAAATTTACCAATCTTCAATCAATCGTAGTTTCTAGCAGCAACAAACTTGAATATGCAACATATGAACAAGTTTGAAGAGTTCTGGAAATTCAAAATCTTTTTTAATTATTATCCATTGAATTTTTGTTTTTTTGTAGCTCATTTCAGTGATTTGATCTTTAGATTGACTAACAGAGAAGTTTCATAAGATTAATGGATGAATGATTTCGATTGCACGTCCTCAGCCACCTGTGACCTGAATTTTTAACAAGTGCAACTTATATGCGAGAGCGATACGATTTGTACACAAGAATTTACCATTCTCTTTCGCTTTTACCAATCCAATTGTACACTCAAAATTTTCAATTTATATGCAACATTCTCATTTTAATGTTAAAATGAACATGAATTCAACGTATCCATTCTCCCTCTCATATAAATCTCTCTTTCTCTTTTTCTTTCTCTTTTTCTTTCTCTTTCTCTCTCTCTCCCTCTCTGGCTCTCTCTCTCTCTCTCCCACTTTCTCTTCATGTGTGCGGTGTATCTGTACATCTTTGAATGAATATTTTATACTTGAGGAATCATTCCAGTATTTTCATTATTTTGAAATGAAACAAAAGATTTGACGGTGCATTTCCAACACGAATACACTTTTACCAACAATTATACTGTTTACAATGATGTCGGAATCGCTAATAAAAAAAACCTAGAAAGAAACTTAAACTCAAGAAAACGTGTTCAATCGAAATTCCAAACTTTGCTAATCGCTCAATTTGAAAAAAAAAAAAAAAAAACTGATTCGATAATTCAGTCAAGTTCCGTTTAGCAATCAAGAAATCGAATTGATACTTCGATTTTACATGTTATTGTAATAATATTTAAACAGATGAGGAAATGGATAAAATTGCCGGCTTTCTCCTGTATGAAATTGTTTTAATTGACACAACTACACTGCTAAATTGGACACATAATTGGTATTCCATTGAACTAATTATTAATCATTATTCTTATCAAATATGGGTAAATCTTGTATTATTTCTAAAAACAAAGAAAAATCTAAAATAAATTCGATTGAAATAGTCGTCATTTGGTAATCGCTGAATTTTGGAAAAGAAAAACTGATATCAAATGGAGTCAAGCACCGTTATCGATTGGAAGCAAAAAACAAAAAACAGAATAAAATCATTCCAACAAAAACCAATCGCATATCATTAGGCGGTAGAAGACCCAGTCAAAGATTCCTTCACACAATTAATTCGAAATAAATCAATCAAATTGAAACAAATGGCCAACACAAATGAGATTTATTTTTCAATTCGCAAATAAATCGCATTCTAAATAAGCGTTCATCAATGCGTTAACGCCGACCATTCTCTTTTACAAATGGTGATTTCATAGTCACAACGATGAGGACAATGAACGTGCTTATTGTATATACGAACGTAAATTTCTTCATTGGTTTTTTTTGTTGTTTCGTTTGAAATGGTTTGTAA